>QFDD01004203.1:0-18084 GCA_006871305.1 Vachellia collinsii | reverse complement strand
ATTTTCCTTTGAGCTTCTTGCTGCTGTAATATTTCAATTGAAGCTTGGTTAAGATGTTTAATTGAAGTATTTTGAGGTTTGAATCTAGTGGTTTCCAAGGTTCACCTCTAGGCTCAATTCATTGAACTCTTATCTTTAGTGGAGCTAGGAAGGCCAAATCTCAACTCAAGGGGACTGCATTTTATTATCGTGCATTTAATCCAAGATTAACTTTGAATTGCTCACTGTTTGAAATCAATTGCAATCTGTTCATTTTCATTGTTAAGAAAAAGAAAACCCTAAAAAGAATAGTTAGATTTAAATTCAATTGTTTCATTGTTTTTCCAATCAGGTTTTCTACAAGGTTTCCTTTTTAACTTTGATTGCAACATTAATCTGTTTAAAAGCTTGAATTAAACTCCTCACAAGAAACTACCTAGGTGTGTAACACTATACTACAGTTTTTTTTATCACCTAGTATTTGGAAAGCCTATACGACTAAGGGCGATTTCAGCAAGTACCATAAATCAACTCTATGCATGAGTTGGAACGTATTGATGGTTGGTTTATGTTGATTTGAGTTGTATTGGAATTTTGGGCATGAAATCCTTATGGGGAGGTTCTGGGAGAATTCCCTCTTGAATGTGGAAGGTTGATTTTGTTTTGATAATGGTGAAAAAAATATATTAGAAGTAAGATTATGCATATGAATGGAATGAAAAGTTGAAAAATCCATTTTTGTCAAATTGTTCTGCATGTCTCAGCTAGACCAGAATCATTGGCAAGGAGTGCAATCTTGATGATTTTGATGCTTCGAATGGATTTAGAATGAAAAATTATGTAGGGTGAAAGTGAGAAAACAAGTTTGGAAGCATTAGGATTGAAATTGACAAAGTTAGGGGTTTGTGACCCTAAGTTGTCAAGAGAGGATTTTATGACTTGAATGATATTATAATACATTGACTATGGCTTGTTATTGATGGCAAATGTATTATGATATGTGTAGGAGTGGTAAAGTGCAAGAAAGTTTACTAAGTGCAAAGGGAAGCCATTGAAGTTCAATTGGGAAGTCAAGAGTTTAAAGGTAGCAAAATCTCCAACTGTTATATTTACGTTGTCATTAATTGTTGTTAATGTTGCTTGGCTATGTTTGATGTATGGTAGAAGCCATTTGACATCTAAAAACTTACTTGAAATCACATGGTCGAAGCTATGTGACTTGTGATTGTGCATGGCAAAAGCTATGCAAAACTTGGTTGTGACTTGGCCTTGTGTTACAAATAAATGATGATACGAGATAATTAGGTATTGTTGTTGTAAATTACATTTTAATGTTACATATTAATAATCATACATGTTAATATGTTAGTTAGAATTATTTGCTATTGGGATTTTCTTGAAATCTCATTTTTTCCAATGACAAACCCCAGGCCAAAGTTGTAAAGGTGAGGGTAAGGAGGTTGAAGACTAAGGCTGGTGGCTTCCAATTTGTAAATGAAAGCTTGTACATGTTATGCAACACCTCCTTCTCTTTAATCCGTTTATTATCCATTAAAGACCTTTATGAGACCTTTGGAGTTTATTATATGAGCTAGAATTAGTTATCTTAGAGAATTTCAAAACACCCACTTAAGTTACTATTCATTTAATAATTTAGAAATTTGGCCATCTTTAAAAACTCACAACTAATTCTAGAAAATTGTAAAATAAAATGATTTAGGTCTCTAATGAAAGCTTTCTTAATCCCTTATAAAGGAAAAAAAATATTTCTTGGACCAAAATTATTTCTTAATCAAGGTTGAAAAGAGTTGGCAAAATCACTGTTCACTTAGTCAAAATTTAGGGGATCACTGCGGTGAACGTTGGGTATCGCTGCGGCGAACTTCTTCAACTGAGGGTAAAATTGCTCTCGGTACATGATCGCCGCAGCAATCTATTCAGCGGTGATCTCCTCTAGACTGATAGCATTCATCCTCTCAGGAACACTTCACCGGGGCGAACTCTGGACATGATCGGGTTGATCATCTGCTGTTGTCAGTTGCTGGTTTTTTAGCAGAACTTTGAAATTGTATAACTTGTCACACAATTCCAAATCAAGCAAAATAGGACCCTATAGAAAGCTTGGAAAATAATCTATTTGCATGCAAAATGGCAAGTCCATCTGATTCTATTTACTCAAATTATCCTATTTTGTCTCAATTAAGGGTTTGAGACCCTTTTTATGTCAACGCTCTTTTCCTTTCCTTCAAGAATTATACTTCACAACACACTTAATTACAACATGTTGCACCAAAATGATTTAGTGTAGGGGTTTAATTTACATTTATCCATATATGTGTCAAAAAGTCACATGTATACACATCAAAATGCCAAATATACATAACATGCACATTTTCATGGAAGCCCTCACCATTGGCCAATACATATACAATAATGCATACATCACAAGCAAGACTTTACATGTTAAGTGGCTACAACCACACTTCAAACATGGCCAATACATATACAATAATCAATGTAAAGTAGATGTAAAAGTTAGAAGATTTGCTACCTAACACTTTAATTCTTCCAATGATCTTAGAGTAGCTTCCCTTTGAGTTCTCTCTTGCCAATTTACTACCTCTATACATAGTATAATAAGATCAACATCACTACTGCAACACTTAGCCATTTTGAGCTCTTAACATAGACAATTGTGCTTCTAATGCTTCTAAATTGTGCTTTTGCTTATTATACTCTACATAATTTTTCATTCTAGATCCAATGGAAGCATTAAAACACTCAAAATCACACTCTTTCCCCCTTGAACCTCAGGTGCATGAAATTTACAAAAAATGGGAGCAAATGGAATTTACAAGATTTCTATACACAAACATGCATAATTCCACTCCTACACCACTTTTCACCATTCCATAATAACAAGACATGCATCTACATGCCTCATCCATTTTGGTCCAGCAAAAGAACAAGGGCTTTGTGCCAAAATCACATAACTAACTCAAATCAACTCAAACTTGCTAGCAACATGTCATAAAACATGAATGGAGTTGATTTATGACACTTATTATGTATGATTCGTACAATTTCTCACTTTCCTCACAAAACCTCATCCTCAAAAAAGTCAAGATAATCCCTCATCAAGAAATATAAACCGATTAAATAAGAGATTAGAGGCCATATATGAGGTCTATAGGAAGAAATCAAGTTAAAATACCAACTTACCTTTGATTTTGGCTTGATTTTTGCATTTCTTTGTGTCTCATTTCATCGAACCTCCCTCCCTTTTCCTCTGTTGATGCACGAAAATGGGAGCAATGGGGGACTTAGATCACATATAAAACTTGATCCCATGTGATAAAATAGCTTGTTGGCCCCACGTGTCAAAATGCCCCTTATCTTGCCATAATTTACATTTCTACCATTGGACTAGTCTCACTCTTCCATCTTTAATGAGATGAAGACAAGTGACATTTTCTCATTCACACAATTTCATCTTTCCCAAAATACCCTTACGTTTCTGATTTTTAGACTACCGAAAATTCTTTTCGGGAATTTTCCAATTACTAAATCCATTCAAGGTTCTAAAAAATTCCCATAATAAATAAGTTCATTAGGATATTTTTCTTTTCTCAAAACTCATTCCAGAAATGCCCTTGATTAATTTTCTTTTGAAAATCCAAATTCGACGATTTTTGGCTTTTCGTACTACTGTTTTGGCAAACGATTTTTGAATTTATTATGAAATTTTTTTTTTAAATTAGGGAACTCTATAAAATAATTTTAGCTACCTTAAAATTATTTTCTTGAAACTTCTGGACAATTTAAATAATAATATTTGGCTAAATATTTATTAAATTATCAAATTATTAATTATAGTAAAAATTTCCCGTGAAGGGCATTTTTGTCCATTTAACTTTAATTGAGCCTCAATTACTGATCAGTGACTTTTTCTATATCTTCTGGTGCCCGAGGTCATTTTCTGTTATTTTGGTTAAAATTACCAAAATGCCCTTGACTTTTCTCAAAATGACATTTTGCCCTTACATTTGCAAAAATGGCACCTTTGGCATCTCTTATACTTCTATTCACTCTCCAAACCCTTAATTATCCCGTAGCCCCTCGTTTAGCCCTTATCCTTGGCTACAGAAGTTTGTGGATGTTATATGAAGCATGTTGCATATGGATAGTAGATGTTGAATTTTGATGGGTTGTGTAATAAACTCCTACAATGATAAGTATGTTATAGGTGTTGTATGAATATTCCCAGCATGCTAGTTAATTATGTGATGATGATATATGTTAAGAAAAGAAAAGATTGGACATGCTAAAGATGGTAAAACGGGTCCTACACCCTTTGTTAAGGACCAAACATGAGGCTGTGGTGAGACAGAGAAAATGAAGTCCAAATGAATTGAAATTTTTCAAAAAAATAATACGCATTCTAATATTTAAAGGAGCTAAAATTTGTTAAATTTGGATGTGTATGCAGAAAGTTATGGATATTCAAAGTTAAAGGAAAATTCTGAAAAAAATGAAAAAGGACCAAATGAACAATGAATATTCATGCATTTTTCTATATCAAATGAGTGGGGAAGTGGTCAAATGAGTACTTTTTTTCCCTATAAGAAATTGAATGAGCTTTAATTAGAGACTTGGACCACTTGATTTCAATTTTTCTAAAATTAGTTATAAATTTTCAAATTTGACAAATTTTAGAATTCACTAAATGAACACAGTAACCAGTGAATAGTAACTCAAGCAAAGTTTTAAAATTTTACTTGGTTAGTTAATTCTAAGTTATGGAAAGTATTTAAATGGTCTAGGATTTGTCTCTAATGCTCATTAAAGTAAGATAAGGGATGTAACACATTAGACTTACGTCTCTAATGCCCATGTGAAAGTATATATAGGTAAATTAAGACGTGAGATAATATCTAAAGTTAAGCTACATAGAGGAAGGTTGTTGTGTGCTGGTCCTATAAAAGAGATTTCTAGTACATGCACATAGGAGATGTTGTACCCATGTAGTCACAACAAAACACCTAGAATGAAAGAAGAAAGAGATAGATATGAGACTCATGATATCTAATCCACCAAATGTGACTAGGAGATGGGACTAGTCCACCCTTGGGGGATTAGGTCTGGACCCATTAGTTTTGGGAAGGAATGCAATAAGCAAACTTGGGTAATTAAGTGTAATATTCCCCTCTCAATTCGAAAGGCCTTTGGTGGGTGAAGTTACATGATATGTGGGTTTACAGGGAGAATTTGTAGGAACTGAATATATAGACATGAGCAATTGGCTTTTAATGCTCTTGAAGAGATATTCCAGATTCAAAAGAACTCTCGAGTTACTTGCTCTCTTTTTTTACTTCACCGATGCATTTGTTGTGTGATATAGCTGAAGTCCACAGCTGTGATTCGGTTTTTGTGAGTATCAAGAGAAGTTGAACTACACTCCAGGTATGTTAAAAAACCATCACTTGTAAATTTTGGAGACATAATAAATCACTTGTCTTGGGATCAAACCATTCAACTGTCTTCTAAATTTGTAATTTTTTTCCTTCAAAGAGAGTTATGATATTATATTTAAGATCAAAACAAATCACTTGTATTGGGATCAACTTATTCAATTTTATCTCTCAAATTTTATTTTTTTCCTCATATTGGATTGCGATAAAATATATATATGATAAAAATAAATCATCTATCTTAGGAGATAAAGTAGATTGAGGTTTCAGATTTTGAACCAAAATTAATCATTTGTCTAACTCTTATATTTTAAATCAGATATAGTAATAATTAACATTTTATTGGATGCACATTATGAAAAGGAGGAAGGACTCTTTAGGATTGGGTGGTTATTTTTCATGGACTAAAACTACCATTTTATTCTCTTTTAATATTTTGATTAATTAATTAACTTATGGAGGAATAATAAATTTAAGGGTTAAATGTCATTTTTGCCCTAAAAGTTTTCGCAAATGATCACTGGACACTTGAAAGTTTTCGTTCAATCAATGTTGCCTTGGAAGTACAAAAATGTAGCAATTTCGTCCCACCATTAGTTGACCCAATCAAGCTGATATAGTTCTTTCACGTAGGATATAATGCCACCCCATCATCCAATCAAGCTGAGTGGTGATCAGGAAATGTCATATGTCATCTAGAGCTTTTTGCAGTTCTTTTCTGTAAGATGAGTCTATGGATATATACGTCTCATTTATTGTAACCCTGAATCCTCATAGTATCATCCTTACTAAATAGTAATCTTTATAGATCTTGTGGATTCCTCTCATTAATACTTTTATGGAGCATCACCTCCGCTTGATTGGATGATGAGGTGACATCATATCCTACATGGCAAATCATCCTTTGTAAAAGCTTTCGGAAAATTCTAGAGTAAAAATAACCCTTAACCCTAAGTTTAATTGTAATGAAGTTTAGCTGTGTTGGATTTGTGGGTTCAAATCCACCCTTGATGGCCTGGACCAATTAAGAGGAAAATTTGAATAATTCTTAGTTAATAGATTAATTACTTAAATAATTAATTAATTAACTGATCATATGAGAAAAATGTGGATCACTAAATCATTTATGAGTCAGTTGAGTATATGATGAAATCAAGAAATTTAAATTATTCCTATATTAATAATTAATTAAGTGTTTAATTAATTTGAAAATAACCAAATAAAAGATGGATTGCTGACTTAACTGAGTCAAATAAATATCCACCATCAGCTACAAATATATAAATTAAATGTTATGTATTTTATATCATTTAAATAATTCACCATTAGCTATAAGTTGAATACAAATGTATTTATTTATATTGTTATTAATTGAGTCAAATGAGAAGTTGAGAGAATTTCTCAACTAATAGTGGTTGGAGATATTTTAGTTTTCAAAATGCCCCTAGCCCACTACTATAAATAGAGGGTATCCTATCAGTTGTACCCATTCCAATCATTGAGTTTTTTTGACTCACTCACTCTCTATATTCTTCCTTATATAATGCTCTATGGTACCATCCTATTTGGACTCTAGTTTTACTAACAATTCAAACTAGCTTAAATTTTTACATGAACTTCAAAGGATCAACTTAGGAAACTTCAAGGATTTGACCTGGATCTGAACATCAATCAATCATTTAATTTTTCCTTCAGGTTGTTTGAGGAAATGCAAGCTTTGTTGATTTTAGAGATGAGTCCTACCACATGCTTGTCTTGTTCCACTTTTTCCATTTCACACTTTCACTGTTCTCCTTCCCTCTCTCGTTTTCTTTGCTCTTCTCTTTCTTTATATTAGCAGTCAAAGGTTTACAAGAGATAAAATGAAAGTCCTTCAGGCAAGGAACGATTTGTGCTCAAATTCAAAACTCATTCCAAACATGAACAAGTTTAACTGTAGCGTATAGATAAATATTTTCCAAACAAGTATAGCATTTGAAATGTGCACAGCATATCGATCATAAATCCGCTAAAAGAAGAAAGGATTACGAAAATGATTCCCTTGACAAATCAGGTGCGCGAGAACGAGCAGAAGGGTTGAGAAAAATCGCTGGAGATCGGACTAGATCATGGATTCGCGACAATTGCTCGCATCTATTATGAAGAGAATCATGCTGGTTCGAACTCTAGGTTAGTCATGTTAATTTTCAACAGATTCATTTTTTGCCTTGGGTTTTCATTTAAATGAAATCAATAATACTAATCTTGTCCTTATTCCCAATTGTCTTGAATATAATGTTTCAATCAACAAACTCTCGAAAAAGTAGGCCGAGATGAGTGAGAAACCTAGTGAGAGAGTGTGTGCCACAAGCTTAACGAACGACCATGGCAATCAAGGTGAAGGCGATCTACCATGCAGCTCCTCGATGGAGCAGGATGAATTCCTGGGACTTAACATTAAAAAGCTAGATGAGGATATTACAATGCTGGACAGTTCAAGCTAGACGGTGAGAGAAGAGAGGGTCTCACAACATCAGGGAGTACAAAAAGGGGTTTATAAAACCCAAATTTTGTACAAGGCGAATTATTGGGAACAGAGGAACCAATAATGACAGAACATGAGTTTGAAGGTCAAATGCAAGAATGGATCAAAGAAAAGGTAGATATGCTCCTATTAGGAAAAGAAACATGTGTACAGCCTACCTAAACTGGATATGCCGGATAAGAGATTGAAAGAACTTTGTAGACCTTGGAAGGAATTCATATATGAATTCCTATGGTTTTTTGCTAGATTTAGTTGAGATAAGATGGTATATGGGGAGGAAAATACTCACGAAATATAGAGTCAGATGGGACTCCTATTAGCCATAATGGGGAAACCATCCCTGATGCTATCAACACTTTTAATATTTACCGTAGTTCAACATTTCATAGGTGATCCATCCTCAGGGAAGAATATGTTGGAATTGCTCTCTAACCTTAAGTGAATAACACTTTCTGATTTAAGATAGTATACATTGGAATTGGAAGGCACAACGGAAGATTAAAATTATTTCAATCCTTTTATATAATTTATTGAAGGCTTTTAAATTGTGTAGAAAATATACCTTTCTTTCGGCGTTTTCTTTTCTCTTTTCCTTACTAGTTCGGTTATAAGAAGTCAACAACTACGATCAGTTTTTTCTACCGGTATCCACATGAATAACCTTTTCAATACGAATGTGTGCTAACATCTGTACATCCGGTTCTTGGATCTCCTTATTACTTTCATTTTTTCACACAAACTTCTGATTTACATTTTTTCAATGTGTCTAATGGAAAACTCTGACCATCTATTTATACATATTCAAAACTTATCCTTTTGAATTTTGAAATATATCTTTTATCTATTTCAAAATTCAAATCTTATCAGAAACTTTAAATTCAAAAAAAAATTAAACAAAGATGGTTTTATCTAAATCTATCCAACATACATAGTTTAACCAATTTATTTAATTTGGATAAGGAGTAAAATGAGAATAAGATTTAATTTATCTTCATAAATTAAAATAATATATAAAATCAATATAGATCAAAATTTTGTTGAGACAATGTTTTGATGATGACAAATATGTTTTTGAAATTGTGTTTTTGATTATTAGTTTTCAGAAAGTTTTTGAAAAACTTCCAGTTTTAATGAAATCTTTGAGAGAACTCGAGTTATGTAATTTAGAACTCGAATTACAGTATTTAAAAATGTGTTCAAAATCTCAAACTTTCAAGAGAACTCAAGTTTTAATTCGAGTTATATCAAAACTCGAGTTCTGGGAGTCAAAACTTGAGTTTCAGGTGTTGAAAAAGGTTTTAGAAAAACAAAACTCTCAAAAGAACTCGAGTCTGAATGAAAGTTATCTCAAAACTTGAGTTCCATATTTTAAAACTCGAGTTTCGTTCATTGGAAGTCTTTTGGAAAATCAAAACTCGTAGTGGAAACTCAAGTTATGTTGGAAGTTTTGGCAGAACTCGAGTTTTGTTTTATAGAACTCGAGTTTCAGGCTCTCAAGTGATTTTGAAAAACAAAACTTCCTTCCAGAACTTGAAGTTTCAGTGGAAGTTTTACTAGAACTCCAGTTTCGAAGAGAAAGAAACGAAACTTCCTTCTCAATTTGAAGTTTAAGCATAAGTGTTGTCATAACTCGAGTTTTGGGTTCACAGAACTCAAGTTTCGAGCTGAGAAAAATTTCTAAACTTTAAAACTTCTTTCCAAACTTGAAGTTTCGCTTAGAGTTTTTATAGAACTCGAGTTTTGTGATACTGAACTCGAGTTTCAAGAAGCAAACTTGTTTTAAACCTAAAACTTCCAGTGCAACTCGAGTTTCATATAAAAGTTATGTTTTAAAACTCTTATAACTTGTTGTTTTTATGAAGGAAAACCCAAGTTTCAAAGGATGAAAATGCTGTAACTCAAAACTCTCAAGGAAACTCGAGTTACAATAGAAGTTATGACTTGAAAAGGTTCAAAACTTGGAGTTTTGCCAAACGAAACTCGAGTCTCGAAGAGCTCAAAGCATTTTTAACTTACTGGAACTTATGGAAACCCGAGTTATGAGTTTTACAACTCAAGTTTTATCAAAACTCTTATTCAAACTCGAGTTTCAACAAAAGTTATGAGATTTTTACTTTGAAAATTTCTCTATAATTCGAGTTATGAAGAGACAAAATTCGAGTTTCACCTTCTGACAATTATGCAGCGTGTCAGCGACTTTAAACTGATTCCAAAATCTTTCCTTTTTCATGCAACGATTATTTGAATCACATCAACCATCATAAATGCTTATCTGACTTATTTATTAACAGGGAATGAAGTTCAGATTGCCAAAACAAAAAGAGATTCAACGGACAAAATCTCAGATCTTCATTCTACCTACTGTCAGAAACTTGCATACGCATTTAATGCGGGAAAGTGAACGAAGACAATGGGTCTAACGGAAACATTAATGTCTCTAACGGACATTTAATCTTCTCACCTATAAAAGGCGAAGCATTCAAGTCTCGGCAAATGACAAGAAAACGCATATACGAGAAATAGAATTTATTACGCTTCAGCTTCATACTTTGTTTTTCATACTCTCATTAAAGAGCTTCAGTGTTTATCATTAAATTCTCAAAAAGGAAAATATTCTTGTTCATTTATTGAGTTTGACAGAATTACTCAAGGTTGGAGAATCTTGGTTGGATTTAGACACGAGCAAAAGTGTCTATGGGTTAGTTTGAGTAAGGAAGGGGGAGAGTCCTTCTGCTGTCTGATTGTAGTCTATTTGAGTTTAATGGATTGAGAAAAGCTTAGAGGACTCTGAGGACTGGACGTAGGTCAAGAGGACCGAACCAGGATAAATTTCTGTGTCATCTTCTTTCATACTTTGTTATAGCTTTCAACGTTTGCGAAAATTTTTATTAGACCAATTCACCCCCCTCTTGGTCAAATCCGATCCTAACATTTGGTATCAGAGCAGGTCTCTTGTGTAAAGGACTTAACAGTCTCAAGAGCTATCTATGGCAGGATTTGGTGAGCATGTTATTAGTGATGTGGCTTCCATCACTAGACCTTCAGCTTTTAACAGTCAACGATTTTCTTTTTGGAAAATAAAGTTTCAAAATTTTATTTTGGCAACAGATTTAAATTTATGGGATGATTTGGAAATTGGGAACTTTGTTCCCCAAAAGAAAGTTGGTGATGTGCTTGTTCCTAAAACTCGTAGTGAGTTAGACGAACAAGATTTAAAGAAAGCTTTGCTTAACAGAAAATCTATCTTGATGTTGCAGGCTGCATTAAATGAAGGTGATTTTTTCAGAATTTGTACACTTCCTTCAGCTAAACACATGTGGGAAGCACTGGAAATCGCTTATGAAGGAACTGAAGCTGTGAAGGAAGGAAGAGTAAACAATCTAACTACTGAGTATGATTTACTCAGAATGAAAGAAGGAGAAACCATCGCAGAGTTTGAGATGAGACACACTCATCTCATCAACAAGCTAGCTTCAGTTTCATACTTTGTTTTTCATATTCTCATTAAAGAGCTTCAGTGTTTATTATTAAATTCTCAAAAAGGAGAATATTCTTGTTCATTTATTGAGTTTGACAGAATTACTCAAGGTTGGAGAATCTTGGTTGGATTTAGACACGAGCAAAAGTGCCTGTGGGTTAGTTTGAGTTAGAAAGGGGGAGTCCTTCTTCTGTTAGATTGTAATCTATTTAGTTTAATGGATTTAGAAAAGCTCAGAGGACTTTGAGGATTGGACGTAGGTCAAGAGGACCGAACCAGGATAAATTTCTGTGTCATCTTCTTTCATACTCTGTTATAGCTTTCCACATTTGCGAAAATTTTTATTAGACCAATTCACCCCCTCTCTTGGTCAAATCCGATCCTAACAAATTTAATCTATCTTTATAAATTAAATCCAAGATCTATTTTTTAAAAGAAATCTAAAATATTATATCTTTATCATATATAATATATATACATATCAATATATGTAATATATATATACACACAAAATATATATTATATATAAAAAATGAATTTATACATACATACATACATATATACATATACATATATATATACTCCCAAAAACATTCATTAAATCTTGATTCAATGAATCTAAACATTTTAACTGAGGTAACCTTGTAGACTTATACGAAGTTTGCAGTAGACTAATGACTATACTAGCCCACAAGTTGTAAGTGGCCTCTAACAAGACATTACAACTATCCAATTTACATGAGAATTTATAAACCGATACAAATTATCATACAATCACATCATATCCCTTTTGTCACATGATATTTTGGTCAAAGATGAGGCATGGAGATTGTCATCCTCATATTCCTAATCATTGCATTCTCGATCCTCAAAATATATATTGAGGGGCCTAGCAATATCACTACTAATGTGAGGGACAAATTTTATATTGACAATTCACATTCCTCTGCATGAAATTCACTAAACCCGAACATAACCTTTTGACTCAAATGTGAGCGACTCTCATGTAGGATGATATGATTATCTCAAGTCAAATGGTACAATGATGTAGTCATTTGTGAGACAAGCTTATGACAAGAATCCATGAAGCTATCTTACAGCGAGTCAATCCAACATTTTGTACTCTTACAAATGTTTAGAACTCTGACTAGTATCTCCATACATTTTAAAATTATAATAGCCTTATTTTATTTTTGCTCTCACGCAGATGATCAACCATGGACATTTAAGACAATCACTATGATTTATCTAAGAACAATTTATTATAATAAAACATGCAAAGATTAGATAATGAAAATGAACAATTTATTAATTAAAATACTCAAAGTACAACGATTGGTCCTAAGGCACAATTTCTAACAGTATACAGGGATCCTTTCTTCACTAGAGTTTATACTCGTGAGGCTAGTCAACAACCTTTTTGGCAAGAAAAATTGTTAGTTAGTCATCCAAAATCTCTAGGAGATGAAGTTTAAAAAGGAAAAAACAAGGGAAAACACGATGAAGTCCCGTGTAACAGATTTTATGATTAAACAGTCCCACAAAATCGTGTAATTATTTTTAAGTCTTGTAAAGTTGTTATTGCACTAAGAGGGGACTTTAATTAACAACTCCATCTCAGTGCGTAGAGTTGTTAACAAAACTTGACAGTAAATACGCGATTTTGTGAGACTGTTTAATCATAAAATCCCTTACACAGGACTTCATTATAATTCTAAAAAAAAAAAAACACAGGAACCAAACAAGTGGAACAACCCCGTATGAACATCCAAGTTATGGCCAGCTCATACCTTATGTTCAAAAGGTTGCCTTAAAAGATTTGTCAAGATGATAAAATCAATTATATATTAGCCAAACAAAGAGCCCAGAATAAAAAAAAAAAAAAAAAGGTCATGAGATCTTTTTGTCAACAGTTTGGATTTTCATCCCGTGGAAAACATAAACCAAAATAAAAGGCTTCCGAAAGGATTACCACCCAAACCATAGGAAGTCCTCATACAAAAAACATAAGTCCAATGCTCCCACTAGAAAACCCAAACGAGAATTTAGGAGAAAACAAACCATTAATCCGTGAAAACAGGTAACCTGTTATAAGTGTGGTAAGCCTGGTCACATATCAACATATTGTAGATTACAAAAGAAAATTAGGGCCTTAGAACTTGATGAAACCATTTTAGACCAACCTAACAACCTATTGTTAGTAACATCTGACGAAGAAGGTAACAAGTCATCTTCCGAAGAAATTAACTAAATTCAAGATGATGATCTTTCTTCTTCTAATCAAGAGATTAATGTCATTGAACATGATTTATTATTTGATGTCATTAATGCTCTCACAAATTCAAAAGAAAAAAAGGCATTACTTTAATAAATTCAAAGAAATGCTTACAGAAAATTCAAATCCTATAACCTCATCCTCTATAACCCCTAAACCTATGGTCAATAAATATAACCTAGCCGACACAGCTTCAAACAAATCCCAAAACCAGCTACAACTCAAGATCTCCAAAACGAAATTAGTAAACCTTAAAAAGTGAAGTCAAAACTCTCAAAAACCAACAGGACGACCAAAGGATAGCCACAAAAGATCTTAGTTTAGCTGCCCTTCATAAAACTCCTTTTCATCTACCAGAGGATAATGAAGAGCAAGAAAACCAGGATCTTTCCGAACATTTTCTCAATCTCATCTCTAGATTAGAAATCCAAAGATTTTATATCAAGATAAAACTCATAATCCTGAATTTACCCTTGACAAAGTTGTCTTATTTGATACCAGAGATAATTCAAATTAAACTACAAAGTGAATCTTATATCAAAGATGGAGTTTAGGTTGGTTTCTTCATCATTAATATCGATGACAAAATTGAAATGAAATTATTTATATTCAAATTGAAACAGGCGAAGGAAGTTCCAAGAAAATTGCATATTTCAAACTTTAATACACAGGAAAAGTACAAGAAACACAGTTGTATCATCCTTGATGGAGAGTGATACAAGACGCGTCATTTACAACACTAGGTTTAAGGTTCAATCCCCACCCGAGACAGTGCGCACACCAACCACATTCAAGATGAAGAAAAAGAAGAATGTGGTGAAAGTTAAAAAATTAAGGACCGAGTCAGATATTTAAGAATGATTATTGAAACGGATATGATCAACATTATTAGCATTTATACAACCCAAGAAAGGGCAAAAGCATGTACAAAACACAAGTTTTGGGAAGTTATGAAGGGGTAGGTTGAAGGCATACCACGTGACGAAAAGAAGCAGGAAAGACATTCAATCACATAAAGAATGGAGCATCAAAGTAGTATATTGACTTCTTTTTTTTATAAGGAAGCCAGACTGAAGACTTTCCTAAATTGAAATTAGATTATTAATATTCAAATTAAAAATCAAAATATTTTTATTTCATTGCGAACATCAGCATGTACTCACTATTTTATGTCACACCAGCATTTATGCTTCATCAACAGCCTCGCCTACATTGTAGGGTAGTTGACTTGTAGACAAATCTAAATTATTATAATGATTAATCTCTTTGAAAGTAAACTGTAGGGAAGAAACTGAGTGAGGCTCAATTTTCTTGGTTAAATGTAGGGACGAAACTGCCATTCTAATGCACAAAATTTATTTACAACAAAAACAGTGCAAAGAACTGATCAAAGCTTCAGGTTGAGCCCCATTTTTCCCCATATCCTGTCTGCATCATGCGGAGTTAGGAATTTATATTATATACTGGAAAGTAATTCCTAAAAACAAGAAAGGACGTGTTTAAACTTGAGAAGACCATTATCGCATTAAGGTGACAATTGAAACCATATCCATCCAATGCTTCAGCCTAAGCTTGGGACAGAAAACTAGAGCAATAGAGCATCTCCATTCAGATAACTTTAAAAAGGAAAGATTTAAACTACAACTGATATTATGTTGCACCAAACCTTATCGCAATTTTTTTACACGTTTGGAGGACCGCAGTATGTCCTTTCTTGAATCCTCCGGAGGTCTCAAGTCAATGAATGGCTGAAGCAAAACAAACATGGTAAAAAAGATGTAAGCATAGCTTACAAACCAACTCAATAGTTACAACTCACATCAAATTAAAGAATCAGGCAAATCTATCATTATTGGAAATGGATGGAAACGTTTAACATATTATAGGAATAAAGCATAAAATATTCATGATGTCGTCCAAGTCCGAAGATTTTCAATGAAAGGATTCAATAATAACTCCCCATGAATAAGAAAAAAAGAAAGAAGTATTATTGGTCAATTCAAATATTATTACGACAGTGAGAACCAGCATGTATCCTCATCAATCGCCTATAGGAAAAAGGTCATCTTTTTAAACTACAAAGTCTTGGTGCATAGAATATTACACGCTCATAATTGGAGGGAAAGAAGTTTTCTTTCTCTAATTCTCATTTCCAAATTTATGATCCTAAATGCTCTAGTCCTCATTTTGTTTTGCACAATAAAGTTTCATTGTCACCGATTCATTCACTAGATGTTTGATCTATGCTGATTTCCAATATTATACAGCTGTTACTTCTCCAAAATTAGCTCCTCTCCAACAAGAAAATCACATAGGCACCATAACAAAATACCCTGCCATAAAATGATGCAACTCTCATTGGAGACTGACTTACGTTAGGTGAGGCAAGCTATTGTTAACATCTGAGACCAAGTTTCTGGTCTATTCGACTTGTGCCTCAAGTTCTATCCACAAGTAAATGATATGTTGCAAAAAGGAATCAACGCTGGCCCCTCACTCTAAACATGAAAGGGCTTTTCATAAACATAACATTTTCAATAGTTATTTATCTCCTAAATTAGTCATGGAAAAATATGTCAATGCTTATAACTCCTATGCCTATGTAATGTTAACATTTTATTAAACTCCATAACCCTTGGTCATGAAATGGCCCAAGTAAACCATTGTAAACCAAATCTCTGTTGCCATTTAAGTGTTATTCTTGCACTCCTCCTTGTAAATCTTTCACTCTCACACCCTATTTCACTAAGGAAAAAGGAAGAAAACTTGTGCCAGGAAGCCACCCTCACTAATATATTGTCCAGTAAAACTTGCAACAGGTCCATTTAATTACAAGAAGGAATCTGCTTCTATGAATGCTTTGAAAGTACAACCATGGATAGGATCTCTGATAGGTTTGACTAATTTTAAGACAGATTTGAAGTGATATAATGTTCTGTATCCTCTATTACTGCTGGAAACTGTGGAGAATACATTTCCTAATGCTTCCTCTAGCCTTGAGAAAGCTCAAACACACTGAAAAATGAAAGAAACAAGAGAAAATAATTCCTTCCTATCCTGCTTTTCGAGAGATTATACCTCCTCTCCCCACAATACTCACTTGTCTAAAAATCCTACAGTTAACCCCTCTGGACAAATATATAAATCACACGGGCCCCCTCTCTATCTCACCCACAAACATCACAAACAGCTTGGCCCATTAAATGTGGACCCATTCGCTACGGGTCCGTCAATCTCCCAAAAATCTTATCCTTCAGGTTTTTCCATTCCAATTGGATTGTGCAGCTTGAGAGTTAGATGACTCAAAAATAATAGCAATAAAGATAAGGTTCATATGATATAACTTTATAATTAGCACGAGAGAGAGAGAGAGAGTTTAATAGAACATTTTGTTTACAAATAGGTGCTTAAAATCTGTCTACAAGCACACTGCTTCTAACGCCAGTACCATCTCTCCTACTATTAATAGAACATAGGAATGTGATATTTTTAAGGAACCTTCCGTGGAAGGAAATCTATCCTTTTTGTTTTATACACATTTTGTTCATTTCTATTTTACTTTATGTAGCAGATGGTTGTTTAATCATTAATGGGCTACAAGTTGATCATCATATCAAGCAAGTGGAAGGTTTCCTTCACCCAGCTTATAAATACAAGTTATCTTCTATTTTGGAAACAGACTTGATGCAAGAAATATTTTGATGCTTGATGGAACTGAGTCTATATTATCATTTCCGAGAAGCTAAGATAAGCTAGTACAAGCCTCTTAAATGAGAATGAAAGAGGAAAATTGGGGAAAATTGACAAACAAACCCTATTTACAGTGATGACAACGGAAATAACTGAATGATCAGCAAAAGGAGAACTTCCCTGACGTTTGAGAGGTCAGAGGCTCTCCCACCAAAATGCTAATCATTCCTTGTCTGCTGCACATAGAGCCGGGAATTTGGGCCGGACCCACGATTAAGCCCGATTAATTGGAGGGCCGGGCTTGTGATTTTGAGCTTCCAGAAGGAAATGGGCCTAAAAGGGCCAGCCCTGTAGGGCCGAGGGCCGGCCCTTTTAAGCCCGCCATAATTTTTTTTATATTTTTTAAATAATTTATATGTATTTTACATAATAAACATATTTTAAATTTATGATTTTGGTTTATTATTTGTTGCAAAAACTTAAAATGATGATGATGATGATGTTACAGATGAAATACTTCATATTTTTTATCTCGCCAAAACAAAACCTTCTGAGCCTATTCCTAGTGAAGCTTGGTCAAATGCAAATATTCTTAAAATTGAAGATAGTGATAATAATTGATGAAGAAAGAAGCTTATATTATATGATTTGTGAACTTAAGTTTAAA
>QFDD01004202.1:0-17242 GCA_006871305.1 Vachellia collinsii | reverse complement strand
CCCCCCCCCCCTCCTCCCCTCCTCCCCCGCTTGAAGTGAGAAATGAATGAGTTGAATGGCGTTACAGATGGTGGTGAAGCGTGGAATAGAAATGGAGCATGCAACCGATGCATTGATCGATCTGATAAAAGAGCATGGACGTTGGGTAGACCCTCCAACAGAGGAGTAAAATCACTAGAGCTGTTGTGTCCGTCAACAATGGGAGAAGCAGAACAAGGAACTTCTTTTATTTTTCCCTGCGCTGCTAGTGAGGGGGCTGAACATTTAGCATTCAACTATAGAAGCATGGGGAAACTTTGTTGATATACGGACCACAGCGTCTTACTTTAGAATAAAAGAATGGACAGTTACAGGATTCCCTTGCAAATAATGTGAGTCACGCTACCTTAATATTATATAGTGTATTAGCCATAGATGTGTTTCCTCTCAAAATGTCATTTAGAATATGTTTGGTAACGGCTTCTAAAAACATTTCACGTAAGCCGAAATAAAACCCCTCTCATATACTTACCTTGAATTGTCTATAATCAATTTTTAGAAATTATTTCCAAATATGCTTTCAGAGGTAAAAGGTTTGTGTAATTGAATGCATTTTAATTGTGATTTTAGATTTAGATATTTTAGTTTTAAAATTTTGTTATGCAAACAAGTCCCAATTTGAAAATTCAAAGATTCAACTGAGAAGGGGAAAAAACGTTTTGTATCCGCTTAGAACGAATTCCAAACTTGGGAGGCAATCTTTATTAAGCATCAAGCAGAATTCTAAACAAAAGTTAAGGCTGAGGGCTAACAACACAAGTATTGATTATTTGCCTCTCACATCCTTCGAGCTTCGTCTCTTCCCGATTATTGCTAACTCGTATTTGTTTCTCTCACAAGGTCATTCTATCACCATCAGTCTGAATCTAACCACCATAAATAGAATTTCATTTTTTAAGCCTCATAATTCATCTTTCAAGTCGCTGCTGCTGCTGCTCCTCTGACTCTCCTTGGAGTTTGGACTCTCCGTTTTTGGAGTTGAGGCTGGTTTCTCGAGTTTGAATGGGACAGATGCATGTTTCCTGAGGAATTTATACAAGGCCACCACGGTACGATCTGCATCAACAGTAACCTGCATCAAACGAACCAGATTCATATTAATGTGTATCTAGTGAATACAAAGATCCGAGGAAGCTCAATAAGGAAAACAGGTGCTAGTGTCTGATTTTTCACTAACAGGATCACAAGTCTTGTTCCCCGCTTGGAAGAACAGAAGAGTAGGGAATCCATCAGCCTGCAAAATGAACATAAAAAAGATCAATATATTCTCAAATCTTGTCTCTTTTTTTTCCACTTATGAAACACAAGAGACTCTTCATTAAAAAAAAGACGGTAATTTGCTGTTAACTGAAAAAGCAACACTTGAGTTGCAAGACAATCCGTTTTAGTAAATGAAAGCAATAGCACATATTTGATGCTAGCAACGATGGTGAAAAATTGAGATCTACCTTTGCCCTTGGGTGCTCATTTGTTGTTCCATCCATCTTGGCTATTACTAGAGACTCAATGCCGCGCAGATGTTTTGCCAGTTTGTTGTATGTTGGTTCCAGGGCTTGGCAATGGCCACACCAGGGTGCATAAATCTAGTATTTTCAGAAGCACAAAATTTAGAAAAAGAAGCAGCAAAGGTAATTGATAGCTGGTGGGTTAGAATAGTACCTCAAGGAGGACATCCTTTGACTCATCCAAGACAATTTCATCGAAATTATCCCCAACAACTACTTTTACATCACCATCATTCTGCAATCAAGTTAACGGAAAAAATTTGTTAGATAAAGATCTTCCTAGAACATGTCTGATGGCAGGAAAGAAACATGACTTACAGAGTCAGGGACAGGATCAGACTTGTAAAAAGGTTTTAGCTTGTCTTCAAGGAAATCTTCCCCAAATGCCTGAGATAACATGAGGCGAGATCTTTACATACAATTATGCTTCTGCATCTCGCTAGAATTATAAGAAAACACTCAAGCACATTTCATTTATGTAGAGGAATGAAAATAAGGCTGTTGGCAGGGATGCGGAGGGGAGGGAAAGATGGGAAGAAGTACCTTTATTTTGTCTCTGGTCACCTCTCCATCAAGCACAAATTTCTTTCCATCATCAGTTCCTGTGTACGCAATTACCTTCGTTGGAAACAAACAGGTTCAACAACAACAACAACCAAAGGCCATAATTTTTCAATGTCAATTGGGATGAAATCCAAAAGAACCAAAGAGAGAACAAAAGATTACTTTGGGAGCATTTCCAGTGATACCAAAATAATCTGCAACAGGCTTTCCAGTATCTTCATTATCCATTTCCACATGTACAAAGATTAGCTGCAATAGATGATCCATAAGGACAAGGTTATAGAGTGACATACTCGAACAAGCTACATCAAATGAAAACTTAAACCTTTGCTCTTTTGGCTATATTTCATTCTCCCATACAATCCTAAACTACATCATGAATGGGAGGTTTCTGATCATAGTTTCTGAATTTATTTATTTTTTAAAAGTCTTAACAATTTTGCTTCAAGTGCTATAGCACAATGAACAAAAAATAAACAGCCTGTAGATGATATACCTTTCCCTTGAAAAACTTCGCTGCTTCTTGGAATACTGGGACAAACTTCTCTGAATCATTTAAAGTTGCAAACAGCAACAACTAAAACAAAGTTCACATAGCAATGTCAGAAGATCACAATGATCTCATTTCCGAAGAATATCTCTCCTTTGATGGACAAATTAAAAAGATAAAAAAATAAGAAATTCATTACATTCCCCAATTACCTGTTTCTTGATTGAATTTTCAAAAATTGAGGGGGCATTTTCTCTAGTAAAAGTTGTGACCAAAGGAAGTTTGTTGGCCAATACAAAGTCTGATATTCTAGATTTTACAAATTCACCATCTGCAGCTTGAGATAAAAACATATCAGTTCTCCCTGACCAGAGAAAACACAAGAAGTGAATGCAAAAGAGAGGAGAACTGGAACGAAACAAACCAAAATGGTTTAACTTCTCCTCCTCTTTCTTGAGAAGCACTAAAGCAGGGCGTTTAACATTTGGATCTATGTGGAAAAGCTTTGCCACAGCAGGATTCACAGTTTGATAAAAATTTACATCATCATCAAGTCTTGAAGCAGCAGCTAGCTCCTCACTCTCAGAACCCTTCGTAACATTGCAGTGAAAATGAGTCATGAGCCGGATGACTGTCAGAATTTTCCCATAAATGGACTTCAGATATTTATGTCTTTCATCCAACAAATTTGAGGCCCTTCTTATTTTATTGCTAGCAATTTTTAAGCTAAGTTAGAGAGGCATTGGTCTGAATAAAGGAACAGTTTAATCCAAGAGATCAAGAATACATGCTGATGATCGAGTTGGTAATGCAACAATGTGCCGTAAGTATAAACTGGGGATCGAAATAAAATAAACCAAATCACCTTATGTGATGAATATTTAATATTTAATCAGGGACTTGGAGAATTCTTAAAGTAGCCATTAGAATCACAATACATATAAATAAAAGGATCCCATAACTTATCCTGATAGCATAAGGAATTGTCAATGTCCAACAAAAAAAAACAAAAACAAAGATGGGAGAACAGATAAGAATCCAGTCTGCACAAGAAACAATGAATACTTACAACTAAAGAGTTGAGGAAGCCCAAAACTACTTTGCTTTCAGAGGTAAATATGCGTTCAGCATCATCCAATGTTGTTATGTTGTATATACCAGGTCCTATCTTCTTCCTAATCCAGGTCACTATTGCATCTCTGAGTTGTAATTAAGAAGTCAGATCCGAAAACAGTAGATGTCAATGACACACTGCATGACCGGGGGCATAATTGATATAATTGAAAGTACAGGGATTTGACTGAGAAGGAATGACAATTAACATCTTATCTAGAAATTATGTATGTCTTTTCCAATACGTTAACAATGTTCCCTCCATCCATTCGTCTGAATCTCACTCCCACTGATCACACCATAACGCTTTCTCATTGATTTAAAATCGGTAACCTCAGTATTCTTCTCTCTCTCTCTCTCTCTCTCTCTCTCTCTCCTTTTTTTGAAAGAAAAAAAGTTTGGTTCTAAGGTCCATTTTCATTCAAATGTTTGAAGACTGTGGAAAGGAATTACGCCCGGTACCACGCAATGTATATAATGACGGTTAACATCCATCACTGAGACATAACTGACTGTGAAAGAAACCAACTGCAGAAAAGGAGAGAATTAAATCCAATGGATCAGACTTACTTGGTTCTCTGACCAGTATAAGGCTTGTGAACCCCATCGACGAAAAAGTAAACAGTGGGGAATCCCTGAATATCGTACTCATGTGCTAATTCATTCTCCTCCGTTGCATCCACCTTTGCCAAAACCACATTCTCAGACTTCAACGCCGTTGCGGCGGCGGCGTATTCTGGCGCCAAAGCCTGGCAGTGACCACACCAAGGAGCGTAGAATTCCACCATTACAAACCGGTTATTCTCCACAACGTCACTAAAATTCCTCTCCTTTAAAATGACGACGTCCTTATCATCCACCTCTGGTTGTTTGTAAGCCTCTTGATTGGCCCCCGACTCGTCGTAGCTAGAGAAGTCACCGAAATCGTCGTCGTAGGAATCATCTTCGTCGTCTGAATGGGCTGGATCCGGGTGGTGGTGATGTGAAGAAGAGCTGCCATCAGCTTCTTCGAGAAAGCTGAGATCTTCGTCATCGTCATTTTCGATGGTCTTGCATGAAGACAGAGCGAATACTGATATGAGGAGAAGAATAGTGAGCGAAACGACAACGACTTGCCGTCGACTAGGCATTTTTGAAGGGTTTAAGATCACCGGGGAAGTGGAGGAAGGAAGGCGAGCTGTCTGTGACTGAGGGAGAGTTTGACCAGCAAGAACAGATCAATTATTTCTGACCTTCGAGCGACGCCGTTAATTTCGGTAGATTAGAATATTACAGTTGGCTCAATACTTGTCGTCTGTGACAAATTAATTTCTGGTAAAAAAATATAATTAATTAAAAACAGTACATCGACTAATAATTTGGGCTTTTCTATTGAGTCCAGAATCTGAAAGCCCAAAATCAATCCCAACATATGAGTCCAGTATCTCAAGACCCAACATTTGGATCCAGTTCTTAAGGCTCATAGTCCAGCATCTGAAAGCCTAACATTTGAGTCCAGCATCTGAAAGCCCAAATTCCGTCCAGTATCTTAAAGCCCAACGTTCGAGTCCAGTATCTGAAAGCCCAACATTCCTGTCCAGTAAATAAAAATTCTTTACGCTGCCTCCGTTGTTTTTCCTCTCTCTTCTGCAGCGAGCTGCCATTGAATAGCTTGGCCATTGTGTCTTCTCGCGAATCTGTTGCAGGAAAACTAAACCATGATTAGCATTATTGCTCAGGTACTTCTTCTTGTGTGATAAACTATAAGGATCCTGTGTTTTTCCCCCTTTACCGACATTGTCGTACTGAATTTTCCCTTTTCATTTATTTCTCCGCTATTACGAAATAAAAAGGAGCGGTTACTCGGGGCTTCTCTGGGAATCCTTTTTACTGGGGCGATTGTATTTGAAGAACGCAGACAAATATATAATTCCATTTCAAATATTCAACTTCAGGATCTTCACCACACTCTGGTAAACCCCATGTCTTCTGTTTCCCTTTTGACGCTGGTTTAAATTCGATCCTACCAACACACGATTACAAGAAGTTATAATTCCCTCAGTTCTCTTAATTTTGTTGTCAAATAGAAATCAAATTGACATGGATGAGATGCTTATATGCTTCATCTAGATCAATGGTTCCTGCCTGAAATTTTTTTAGGTGTAGATTTTTATTTCATCTAAGATGGTCTAGATTTAGGGAGAATGTTGCTTGAACAATTGCGTCAGTTGCTGGCAAATGATGACCATGACCACGAGCTTAAATGTTAAGCTACTTGTGCAGAAGAAAGAACTTTTAATTTTGTTATATTCCCATTCTTTTAGGTATTGCTTGCTGTGTTATCTTTTGTGTGCACCTTCGATCATTTCTCTGCATAATAAACGCTTGAAATATGATTCACTGATACAATGATACCTACTGAATGGAAAGGTGGCTCAAATTGATTAAACCAAACTGGCTTTTAGAGTTCCCCCTTCTTATGAGTTTTCAAAGAATAAAATGCCACGCCTGCCTTTATTCTTAATTCTTACAGAGGAAGGGTATCTTTCAAAATGATTCAAAGACCGTAGGCCTGAAGAACCTAACATTAACAAATGAAGGACACTTCAACTGTTTTTTACATTTTAAATTCATGATTTGCTCAGCAACTTTTATAGTGTAGCGTTTTGGCTTTGATGCTCTAGCAGGTTAGAGAAACCTTATTTGGGAAGAACTCGCGTTCAGAATTGGCACACTCATGGAACAAAATTGTTGACCAGACATTTGGGCCATTGATAAAGTCTCTCAGTTCACGAGGATTGTAGAAGTGTTTGATGAATAATATTTCAACTTGTGTGATAGTTGGACATAAAATTCTTTGGTCTTGTTTTTCTCTTCTTGTTAGTCTGAATTGTTAAACGGATATGCATTAAAAGGTTTCCTGTGTATTCATACGGTGCTTGAATATGTACAAGACGCCCTTTTCGTTCAGTGGAATTTGCTTCCATTGTTTGAATGCCTGGAGTGGTGTTTTGTTAGCAGGCAGGCGCCTGTTTCTTATAGACAGAAAGTTTATAAATTATAAGAGATTAAAGTCAAGTGAAAAACTTCGTATTTGAACAAGATTCAGAAATTGCGAACAAGTACCGCAAATTAGCGCTGTGTCTGTGTGTGTAACAGACTAGAAAAGGATTCACTTCAATATTTCTCTTAACTAGGCAAGGTTTTAACAGAGTATTCGACTATGATATGTGGGTGATGAGAGTTTCGAGTTTTCTGGGATTATAACTAATATATTTAACCGCTAACAAGCCATTAACATTTCATAGGGCCCGGATTCCTGTGTTACTGTCTCCCCGATGAGAGTATGAGACGCTTAAATATCCTAACATAAAAATATTAAATTAGTAACAATTTATGACCTTAAAGATCTGAATTTGGTCATTGATCTTCATAGGGATGGGTACACATCAGAAACATATGGCAGTGGTGATATCTTAATGGCATTCAAATAAGTCACTATGATAACGATAGATACACAGGCTAACCATTAGCATGAAATCAGAGAGGAGCAGACCACTGATATTAAGGGATAAGAAAGTGAGATACAGAGAGGCAGGGATGGTATTCCCTGTTACGTTCTAAGCTAAGATTTCTACGTTCACTCAGAAAAACAAGTCAAGCTTGAGGTTGGACGGTTTTGGCTCGGCTCATGTTGGCCTGACGTTTGGCCCTTACATAGTAGACTCCCATTGTAAGAATCACCGCAAAAGCAACTCCTAGCACAATGCCAGCAATCCCTCCAGCTCCCAGCTGTTTTCTGCCTTTCTGGGAAGTCAAGGCTTTGCTTTCATATATCTGAGCGGCTTCCACTTGAGCCGCTTCCGGCAGCGGTGAGCATTTGGAGGCAGAGCATGCGTCTCCTCCGGTCTCAGGCTTCCTTGCATTTGGATGAAAGAAGTTATATGCTGATGGTGGAAAAGCCAAGGGGCTCTCATTAACAAGCCCGTGGGGGGCTCTCTCCTGGGACGCAGCAATGGACACAAGGGTCAGAGACAAGAGGAAGAGCAGAGAGAAGCCAATTGGAGTCATGCTTGTGTCTTTTGTATCCTGTTGTTAGAAGACGCTGGAAGAGCAGGGAGAATGAAGAAGCTTTGGGATGAAAGCTCATGAGGGGCTTCGCTGGCTTTTATAAGGTCCGAGTAAGTGGTTGTTCCTTGGAATTCAATTCTTGCAGGCTACTGAGAGGGGAACAAAATTATGGTCGTTTTCTTTTCTTTTTATATTTGAAGTGTTCTGATTCCTGAACTACCCTCTCGCCTAAGGGCCAACAATCAATAGGTTGCTCAAGTCCGAGAGAAGGGAATGAAGTGATATGAAGTAGAAGACTCATCAGCATATATGTTTTGGTAACCGGGTGGCGTGGACGTGGCTGTGAGAATGATGTTGGTATTGGAGTGCCCTTGAGTGGCATACTCAGGAGACACATGAAGAGCAGGTGGGGACAGCACAAAGGCGATGAAACTGTGAGACAATTAATTAGGCAATCCACAGTGGAAAAAAGGCGCTAATCATTTGTACACATGTAGAGGCATGTTAATATAGAAGGGTGTTGAGGCCTGTAAGGATGAAGTAATGAGGAATGATGAAGAGAATACATAATGAGGAGAGGTCAATTAGGGAGGGCGTGTTTATGCTTTGCTTTGGGGAAACGCAGACAAGTGGAGGAGTTAGCTTAGCTTAGAGGGGCAGCAAAGGGCAGAAGAAAAGGCAACACATGAGAGATGTGAGTCGTAATAATAATAATAATGGGACGCTCGCTCCCGTGATTGGGCTGCCCCTTTCTCGCATTATTATTACCAACTCACGAAGCGCATGCAATGAGCGCTGATAGGGGATGCCTTCCCCCCCCCCCCCCTCTCTCCATGTTGCCTACCAAACGCAATCATGCCAACAACACGAAATTCCTAAGTAGCCTTATATCATATTTTGAGCCAAGCCCAGAATGCATGCCCATGTTTGTCACTATTGGGCCTTCAAATATTGGTATGACATGCTTTAAGGGAGAAACATGTCTCATTTGATACAACCTTTGTTTTTTTGGTAATACACGAAAACACTAGCATTACATCAAAATCCTACCAGAGAATTCAACACCCTCACAGTCCTCTTCCAGAATATTTCTCATTTCCCGCGGAGGACTCTGCCAGATCCTTACATGTTCAGTTTGCTCTTGCTCATTGTGGCTAAGACATCTGCACATCTATTGCTTTCTCTAAAGACATGTAAATTTCAAATTCCAATCCTTCTCTAGTAACTCATGTAGTCTGGTACTGATCTCCAGAATTCCTCCAAAATAAGCATCATTATTGATGCTTTCAATAACTTGAGTGGCGTCACACTCAACTTCAATATTCTTCATATCCAAGTCCCAGCAGATCTGAAGCCCTTCCACTATTCCTTCAACCTCCGCCAGTCATATATCACAATCCCCCAACTTAATCGAACAACCTTTTATCCATTCTCCAACAATCTCCTCTTATAACAGCCCCACACCCCGCCTCTCTCCCTGCCAATAGGGTGCCATCAGTGTTTAGCTTATACCACCCTCTTGGGGGCATTTGCCAAGAGACTCTAATGACTCTCTCCATTGGTGTATCCCTTATTATTGGGTTCCACTTCTTCTGATATTGCTCCAAATATCTTCTAACTACACCTACTGCATTGCATGGGAATACCCATTCACTGTTGTACACGTAGCCATTGGGCCATTTCCACACATGCCAACACCCAATCGCAAACAACTCTGGCCAAAACAATTCTTCCTCCTGCTTACTGCTACAATTAAGATTATCCTTCCACCATAATCTCTGATCCTGTTGGAAGAATTCTACCTGTCATTTTGTTGACAACAATTGTATCCACATCTTCTTAGCCACATAGCAATCACGTAACACATGCATTTGATCTTCCACTGCACTCGAACAGATAGGACAACTTGGATCCCCATTGTCCCATTTGTTGGTCAAGGACTTCGTAAGAAGCCTGCCATGTCTAGCTTGCCACATAAAAACTCTAAAATCTTTCTAGGACTTTAATCTTCCATATCTTCTTCCAGTCACAAGAATTTCTAATCCCCTCTCCTCCTTGGATACGTTGATACGTTGAGCCTGTTGTGAATTGACCACTCAATCTTGTGATTACTATCTTCATCTGAATAAGAGTAGAATTTTTCCAACAGCTTCACTATCTCCTTCCATAACTTGGAATTCGTTTGTTTAGCCACCACTTCTCCACCTATAATTCTTGACTCAATATACTTCCCCCACAATACACGAACCCATAAAGCATCAGGCTCATGGTGTATTCTCCATATGAGCTTTAAGAGAAGTGCATTATTCATGACTCTTAACGATTTGATTCCGACCCCTCCTTGCTCCGTTGGCTTAAGGAGCATTTCCCAACTAATTGCATGCCATTTCTTCCGCCCCTCTTGATCTCCCCATATAAATCTCTTTTGTTCATTTTCAATTACCTCAACAACATTCTGAGGTATTTGATCATGTTGCATTGCATAGATGGGCAATGTACTTGTTAGTGACTTTGCTAGAGTCATCCTTCCTACCAAGGAAAGACTTGCCGCTTTCCATCCACTCAACTTCCTTTTTACTTGACCAATGATGCGTATGGATTTATCCTTCCGCCTCTATGGAAAGGAGATCTCAACACCCAGAAATCTTCCAATGTCGTCTACCTGCTTGAACTTGCTTTTCCTGCAAAACTCCCACCTCAACTGATTTTTACCGTTGGCGAGAAGTATATCTACTTCTTCTCCACACTTACTTTATGCCCTGACATATTTCCAAATTCCTAAAGACAACTCATAATAGTTTCAATTTGATTAATATCTGCTTTTGCAAAAAGAACAAGATAGTCAGCAAACATCATATGGGAAATCAAGGGCCCTTTAAGTCCCACTCTCATTCCTCTCCATTTTCTCTCTCTCACTCTATTAAGAATAAGGTGTGTGAGTTTTTCCATGCCAAGCACAAATAGATAGGGAGATATATGATCCTTTTGTTGGAGGCTACGGGAAGGCTTAAAATCATTTAATTTCTCCCCATGCCATAATACTCTTGTGGTTGTAGATGTAATGCACTCCATAATTCTAATCATCATTACCCCTGGGCAGTTTATTTCTTGAAATACTTTCTCCATAAACTCCCAACTCATGCGATTATTTGCCTTTTCAAAATCCACTTTGATAGCCATTAAACCTTTTTCCCCTTCTTCCTTCTCATTGAATGCACAAGCTCACTCACTATTATAATGTTGTCTTGAATCTTTCTACTGGGCACAAAACTGACTTGAAAAGGTGCAACTAGCTTTTCCATGATTCCTCCAAGTTTGTGGACAAATAAGTTTTGAGACACACTTATATACCACATTACATAGAGAAATTGGCCTAAACGGAGACACCAACTCGAGAGATTCTACTATAGGGATGAGAATACTAAGAGTCTTGTTGACAATTTCCATTCCCCAATGATTAACCCATAATTCTCTTAGTGACCTACAAAAACTTTCTGCTATAACATTCGCTCGATGAAGTGTTATTATGCTTTATCAAATCAGTGCTTGGTACCCCTTCACAACCTCCCAGACTGTCCAAATGACAGTTCGAAGGTTGTTTCCAGGGATGATTCTCATTCGTGTTCATGGAAAAACTCACAGCTTCTCACTCTAACTTTATCCCTCTGAAAACCAGTGTCTCGGTTTCGAAACCCTCGTTTGATACAACTTTGTTGGTCATCAAACATGCCCTTTGCCTATCATGCTTATCCACATGTCTGTGATCCTGAGTACACAGAACGGTGAACTGGATTACTCGGCTCCAACAAAAAGTAATTGCCCAACTCTCGTGCTTATCCACATGTATGGTACTTAGCCTTAATGCTTCTTCATCATCTATCAATTCATATTTCCCCAATGAAAACAGCTATAGTTGAAGACGAGAGAAGCCTAGGATATCATCCTTTATTCTGATGACACGGTTCAAAAGTGAGAGTGATTATGAAGACGAGAGTGGTGAAAAAAGGAGAATCATCCCAAAATATTCCCTCACTTCATGGATTTGGATCCCCTCGATGAAGCTATATCAATCAAATTTTAATTAAGTGATATTAACCATTAGATTGTAATTTAACAGAGTATTAAAGCAAATATCTTTATTTTAGAAAAACCGTAGTTCTCTCTCAATTAGGGATCCGAATCCGCAGTTGATTTCTTTAGAAAGAATTCCTCGAAAATTTTCACTAAAAAAACAGATTTAATATGCCTTTAAAATTCTTCGAAACGAAAGGCCTATGAGATCAAAGAAATAACCAATAGGATGGTGACATGTCTGAGTGGGCAAGAATGGGCCCTGTGGCCAGGTTAGTTCAGCGTTCAATAATGGAAGCCTAATTGTCGCCACACCCAACAGACCAGACTTTACCAAGCAGGCTATGCACAGATAAAGTGATGGGACAGGCACCCTAAGACGAAAGATATTGTGAACGTGATCATTTATTAATTAATTAACTCCCAAATGACAGATAGATATACATGCTGCTACAGTTGGGAGCCCCAAGGCTAGGCTGTGGTGTTACGTGTGTGGCTTGGCTTTTTCCTTCGTTACTTTAATTTAATACAGTTCCCTTTCTCCGAGGATAAAAGATAGGGAGAGATAAAGAATCCAAAGCATGGTGTCACACAATAATGAGAGAGGAACAGTTGGATTGAATTTTGTGGCAATTAAAATGGAAGGTCTAAGATGCTTGTAGGCAGTGTTCCTCACGTTGTGGCTTATTAATTTACGAGCAATAAGGACACCATGTTAAGTTGTCCATTCTGAAAGACGCTTGCCCTGTCATTATCGTCTCCATCAGCTTCACATGTTCGGTCATACGACATAGTGCCTAACTAACTGTTCAATGGGAGAGAAGCCATCACCAGACATTGACAAATTAAGCTTTATCTTGATAAGAAGTACCAAGTATTTTTTCTGCATTTCAAGTGTATGTATATTAGAGTTCTCTCTCTTTTCCTCATTCTGATACTGGATGAGGTTGCTTTCTTCTACTCATTATCTGTTTGCCTCTCCTTGGGGTGGCCTTTATGTGATGTTTCATGTTTGTGAACTAAAATTTGACCATAGATTTCAACATACATGAATTAGGTCGATGCAACTCGATATTAGAAACACACCGGAATTGACAAGTTTAACATGGAAAAAGATTAATGCACATTGACTTACACCAGGAAGAAGCAGTAGACAAGGGAAATAAACTACTAAGCAGTACGTAGCATTAATCGGCACACGTAAACACCAAATACATAGGGAAGGATAGAGTCTGAGATTCTCCTAAAATTCTTAATTATAACTTTCTTTTGCAAAATTAGAGAAGGATAAATATAAAATATATGGGGTTTATATAGCATTATAACCCCACGTTTTATATTTATTTCTGGCCCAATTTCACAAAGAAAACGTATAACCAAAATTTTAGAAAACCCATACTCAAAACACAAGTGAGGGATACAAATTAAAATATACGCTTGGACATGTTTATCTACAATTAGCTCTTGGCTGTTTCCTCTAAAAGCACGAAACAAAAAGATAAGGCCCCGAGGAGACACACATGGACTTGGTTTTGGCGTAATTATGCGTTGCTCCTGAAAGAGCCAAGAGCTTTTATGGCCGTAGCTCTCAGAATGTGCTGGTGGTAGATTGCAGCCGCCGCAGCTCCAATTATTGGTCCAACCCAGAATATCCACTAAAACCAACAAACATACATACACACAATCAACAAAATTGTTAATCACACATATAAACTCGCTCTTTCATTTTCCTCATAAATAAAAGGAATAGTCAGACAAATTACATGATCATCCCAGATCTTGTCTTTGTTGTAGATAACAGCAGCGCCGAAACTCCTTGCCGGGTTAATGCCGGTGCCGGTAACTGGGATGGTGGCTAAGTGAACCATGAACACGGCGAAGCCAATGGGAAGTGGAGCCAAGACCTTTCATATTTAACATTAAAATCGATCAAAAGAAAAGTTAACCAACAAGAGATTAAAAGTGAAAGAGGTGAAGCAGTTAGGCTTTTTTGGTCCGGGGAGGAGGGGGGAAGGGTTGGGATCATAAGTTGCATACAGGAACATGGGAGTCTCTGGCGCTCCTCTTAGGATCAGTGGCAGAGAAGACAGTGTAGACGAGAACGAAGGTACCGATGATCTCAGCACCCAGAGCCGTACCATTACTGTAACCATCTTGTACGAAATTGGCTCCACCTCCGTACCTGTCGTAGTAAGATGTCTGGAAGGCCTTGGCCAGTCCAGTCCCGCAGATAGCTCCCGCCATTTGTGCCAAGATATACAACACAGCCCTTATCAGAGACACCTTTCTTCCGAGGAACAGCCCGAATGTGACCGCCGGGTTTATGTGCCCTCCTGCATCATGTACGATGCTCAACGTTAGTAAAAATACAGTGTTATATATATATATATATTGAGAGAAGGTCAAACTCAAGATCAGTGGTTGGTCTTACCGGAGATACCGGCGGTGCAGTAAACGAGGATGAAGATCATGCCACCAAAGGCCCAGGCGATGCCCAGTACGCCAACTCCTGCGCACTGGGCATCAGCGCCGTTGCCAGAAGTCTGGCTGCTGTTCCCGATAATGGTCAGCACAGTTACGTACAGAAAGAGAAGGGTTGCTATGAACTCCGCTATGACGGCTCTGTATAATGACCACTTGGTTAGCTCCTCCGGGTCGATCAACGGCGCTGGAGGTGGGTCCTGGTAGTCTTTCGCCGTCATCTCTCTTTGCTCTGCAACTTCAACGTCTTTTCCCATTGCTGTTTGAATTACCCCACTTGACCTGGCGCTGGTTGTGTAGTCGTTCGCCTGATTGAAGGATGAATGGAGAATGACGGGTATTTAAGGGAGACGAGAGAAAGAGAGAGTGTGTAAGAAAATGGGATGATCGGTTAATAATTTTTTTTTTTTTTGGATCTGTGAACGACATGATTAAGATTAACGTAATTTCTTGCCGTCCATATTAGCGTGATTTCGCTTGCAATGGGCCCCACTCAGCCCCTCAACGGTTCTCATCATCACTAATCCAATCTGGTACTCTGTCTTTTCTCATGCTGTCTCTCCTGTAATTTAGTAATAAGCTTATTCTCATGGTCTTATGCATGAACTGAAGAGGTTCGTATAACTCTACCAGCGACGTTTTTAATATTGCTCATGAATCACAAATGTGTGAGAAACACAACGTTCTGTAGTTCTTCTATATGTCTGTACTGCGTATGCTTCCCAGTCCGTTCAAGTCATTTTACGGCGATCCAGTGCGGTAGAAAAAACGCGTTTCATCGCCCCCTAACTTGTTAAGAATTTGAAGACCGAAATTAGTGGGCTTAGAAATGTGACCATATATATTTCCAACTTCGTTCGATGACAGGAGAGACCAGTAAACTATTATGTATCCTGTACACTAAAAATAATAATAGAGGTTAGGCTAATCATTAGTTTGAGGAGAGAATAAGGAAAGGTAGGTGTCATCTTTGTTTTTGGGTGGCATGCCAGTTGAACTTATCTGGATGCAACTAAAATCAAATGGCTCATGAGCCCACTGTTAGTACTCGACTGTAAAGTTTAATTTCAATATGACAGGAACAAGCTTGGAGTTAGGTTCTAATTAAATACAGTCAGGTTCCTTATTGATTCTATGTATCATTTGGAGAAGTGGTGAGCTTCAAACTATGAGCTAAATAATTGATTGGACTTAGAACAGGTTAAAGGGTAAATTTGTCTTAAAAGCATTCATAGAGTTGTACTAAATATTTAAAAGTTTTTTTAGAGGCAATGTTGTCTAAAAAATGTACAAAACAATGCAATATTATCATATTCATTAAAAATATTAAGTTTAACTGTTAAGTAATTTTATTTAACTGAGTAAAATTTTAATTAATCTTCTGCATCCATTAGGATTAAGGTGATATTACACCGTTTTCTATATTTCCCCATAACATTACCCTTCCAAAAACTTTCAAATACTTAATGTAATTTCGTTGATACTTTCGGAGCAAATATACTCCTTAATCATTTAGAATAAATGTAAGGGGAAAAAAACAAACGCTTGGGAATATTATTGATTTATTTGATGACTCAACTTTTTTATAGGTGCGTCAGAAGGAAGAAAAACTTAGTAGCTTCGAGTCATACTTAGAAAAGGAAATAGTGATCTGATTTGTAGGATTGAACCCCATGGATTAAATGAAGGAGGGGAAATTGTTGCAGAGAAGGTTGCGTGTTAAAAGATCAAGTTTCTTCTATAAGGGCCAAGGATTCAATTGGTCAATGATAGGTATAACTTGACAAAGTGCAATAATTAAATTAGTGGTTAGGCAGTTGTCGTGATGTGGCGATGGATGACAGGCTGACATATTAAGGATGTGGAATCAAAGTGGCTGGAAATAGAAATATGTAATTGTGGGGAGTCTCCAACCACTCCAGTGACATGGGCAACCGGTAGTTATGATTGGGAGGAGTCAATGAGAGATATAGAGCGATGGATGAAAGTTGAAGCCGCCCATGCTTCATCTTCCCCCGCAAGCAGTTCCCACGTGAGTTGGAAATTTGAAAACAGGAGAAGGATGTTGTGGGCGAGAGAGCACCACGTGATGAACGATGAGACTGTGATCCATTAAAAAACTCTTTTGTTGAGGTTGTCACTTGTCAGCGAGGTCTGAGTATTGGTGGGCGAGCCATTTTTCCGCTGGCCGGCGCCTGACTTCCAATTTATTTTGATTATCCATAAAACGTACATTACGATGGACTATAGTTTAGCTTATGATTGCGCTCCTCCAGTGTTGGCTTCATGTCTGACTTGGACTACAGGCAGTCAGCCCAGTTTATAATAATTACCGACAGCCTCTAAAACGATCGAACAGATTAACAATTTGCTACAAGACAGATTGGCCTGATCACGTTAAGTAGAATGCCCCATTTGAAGCGTTAGTGTGTGTTGCCGCTCAAGGCAGTGGAAGCTTTGAGCTGAGTATATGAGCAGGCACAAGAACTAAGGAGGGTGAACTTGCAAACACAGTAATAGAGACAGTATTGTCTTCCTCTGTCGCCAACAAAGGGAATCGGCGATCAAAATAAATTTAATGATCACATTTCTCCGAGCAAGTGAATCGGGGGAACGCAGTGTCCTGCACTGAGAAAAGTGCGATTGGGGGAATAAATGGAAGAACGCGTGCAGATGGCTTCCAAGTATGGATGTCCCAATTAAACAGTGAGGAATAGGAGACTACAAAATCAGAGGAACGCTAGTGCACACCACATGAAATCCAAGCGTCTGCTTTATTCGGCCCATTCAAATCCATGGGGCTATTGTTTGGGTCTCAAGAACCCAGCCTTCTTATTCAAAATTAAACAGATGGATAAAGGTTGAGGTGCCCACTCAAGTCACCTCGGCCCATTTCTTTGCATAGCATAAACAACTTTCTAATAGGTTT
>QFDD01004201.1:0-19740 GCA_006871305.1 Vachellia collinsii | reverse complement strand
ACCGGATGGGACTGTAACCTCTTAAGCTCCTTGGCCACAATCAGGCCTTCTTTACCCATCTCCTTCTTCCGCCGCCATATTGATAAGCTCGGGCTAGACGCTGAAGTTGAGGCTGATGCGGCCGAACCAGAGAGGAATCGAAGGCTTTGATTCGGCGAGTTCAGTATCTTTGTAGACGAAGCTCTTCGCACTACGTTCGCAGCAATACGCAGTGACATGGAAGAAATCTCCTCTCTTCCTACAATCCCAAGTTCCCAACAATGTTAAGACCGCGTTTTTTCAAATTAACCTTTTCAATGGAGTCCCCCCGGGGTAGAGACTAGGCCAAGCTTTCGATGGATTGCATAGAGAGTGAAGATGGGCTGGACAGCGACGGTGACTTTGTGTGAAGCAAGAGACTGAATGTGTGAAGACTGAAGACGGAGGCTGAATTGAAGCTGGAGTTCGATCGATAGCAACTGGGTTTCGCCGTCTGCGATGCAAGAGAGCAGATTTCGAGTGGAAGTGCCAAGTGAATTATGATGGGCTTCAAACCTGGGCCGAAAGTTTTTTTTTTTTTGTCCAAAAGTTTAAAAACCAGAGGGAATTATGTTCACGGAATTTAGTTTAATTACATAAAAGATAATTACATGTAATACTAATATATTTTATTAATTGTTATAAAAAAAAATATTTTATTAATTACAATGTTTGGTAGACATAGTAATTCAATTGAATGTAATCTTATTTACAACAGATTACATCAAATTAGGTAATCTTAATTACATAGCTTAGACTATGTAATACAATTACAATGTGTATGAATTAACATATGGGTACTTATATCTTTTATAAATCAGTATTTAGACATTTATATCCTTTATTTTTAGTCTTAATAAAATTTAAAAGTTTATTTCATATTTTTTTTTATATTTTATAGATAAAATATAAATTTCATTTTATGATTCCTTGATAATATACTAAACAAATAATATATAATTATCATTCCATTATATTACCCAATATGATGCTTTATTTGTGATATGTCTTGGCCAAGTGCAAATTGATTTAGAAAAATGTTAGCAAAGTATGTTTATCCATGGCTTGTTAGTAAAATTAGTAATAATCATGCATATTATGTATGTATCACTAATATTTGCTATTGAGATTTTCATGAAATCTCACTCTTCCAATAATAATATCCTCTAGACCAAAGCTCCAATGAAGATAAGGGGAAGATGGTGGATGCATAAGGGTGCCTATGAAATTCCAAGTTGCAATGGAAATTTGCATATGCTATGTTAGGTGATATTATGTTGACTTTTGGGATAATTGTATGTTAAACCTGTACAACTCTAGACATATGGATGATGCTAGGTAACTATGTGAAATTTGACAAGTAATTATGTTGATGAGATGTATGCATCAAATGTTGAAAACCAAGCATGATAAAAGTGGGAAAACCAACACCCTTGTTAATCACTTAAGTTAAGGTAATGACAAAACATAGCAAATGGACTCCAATTTACATGAACTTTTTTAGAAAAAAAATTTGCATTACAAGCTTTAAAACGTGCTAAAACTTTGTGAGAATTGGATATGTATACAAAAAGTTATTGATTTCCAAAGTTAGGGGAAAATTTTGGAAAAGTGAAAAATGACAAAATAAACAGTACATCTTCTCGAAATTTCTTGTATTAATTGAGCAAGAAAATGGATAAATAAGTACTTTTTCCCTATAGATAATTGTATAAGCTTCAATTAAAGACTTGAACCAATTGATTCCAATTTTTTTAGAATTAGTTATAAATTTTTAAAATTAACCAAAATTGTAGAATTTACCAAGTGAATAGTAACTCATGAATAATGCTCGAGTGGAAATTTTAAATTTCACTTGGTTGGCCAACTTTATGTTATACAAGGTACTCAAGTGGTTTATAATTAGTCTCTAATGATCATAAAAGGGTTATAAGTGAGGTGTGATAGTTTGGAATCTAAAAATTTATACAAACATCAAACCTATGCAAACTAACCATCAACAAACTCCAAATCATGTATAGAATAATATTTCAACAATCATTTCAACTAAATCCCACTTTTTCTCACTTTCTCTCTCTAAAACCTTGTAGGACCTCATCTTCCTAACATCAACTCCACCATTTTCAAGCAAAACTAAACCAATATAATGGAAGAGATGTGCTAGAAACTAGAAAATATGGAAGATTACATGTTAACATCACATCTTACCTTGACTTCTTGATGGATTTTACTCTCTTCCTTATGCTCCTCTGTTATATATGATTAGTTTTGATGATGTTAAATATATAAGAGCAAAAAGTTTTTATAATGTATATTGAGTAACTACTATTTTAATGTAAATTTCTTATATAGTTTGGTCAATGAAAATGAGAGAAATTGTTTGAGTTTAATTGTTGAGAATGAAGAAGTAGGAAGATCTTATAAAATAAAATGAGAACATCAAGTTTCAACCTTTTATATTTGAAATTGGAGGATGATGTGGTTAAATAACTCAATTTGTAGTTTACATATATGTTATATCTTTATACATTGAGTTACAAATCATTTAACCTTCATTTGGATGCTCAAAACTGATTCTGGAAGACAAAACTTGAGTTCTGACTCAAACATTCGAGTAAAATGAGTTTTTGAAGCTTTATGAAGTAAAACTTGAAGTAAAACTCGAGTTTAGACTCAGGTTTTGAGATTTTTGAGCCAAAACTCAAGTTTTAAGAAGTTAAAACTCGAGTTTCAGGCTCCTCTGTTCAGCTCTGCTTCTTTCTCAGCTCGACATATGTTTAGTAGTTTGACTATATCTCCCAAACCACAAGTCCGATTGATGTAAAACCAGTTTCATATGAAACTAGACTCAAAATAAGGTTTATAGACATCAAGAAAAACATCAAATCATTTCATATGAAGGAGATATGATTCTCTAAACTTGGTGGTTAGATTTAACATTTTATCACTGACCTTTGCTTACTGTGGCTACCATAACCTTTGTAATACAGAATATTTTTGATCGATTATTTTTTCCTTTGAACGTAGACTCAAAGATCTTTCTAAGGATATCTTATTTGAAAAGTTTGGAGTTGAATTGAGAGATTTCTGTCCGTTGCAAGTTGAGCTTTGTTCTGAAATCTGAAACATGTGCTGAGTCATGAGCAAAACTCGAGTTTTGGTGTACAAAACTCGAGTTTCGGGCATAGAACTTACTTTTTTCACATAACTTTCAAGTAAAACTCAAGTTTGGAAAGAAGTTTTCATCACAACTCGAGTTTTGAGTGACAGAACTCGAGTTTCGAATGCTAGAACCGTTTTAGAAAACCAAAACTTTCAATGAAACTCAAGTTCTATTGAAGTTTTGTTAAAACTCGAGTTATGCATTGCAGAACTTGAGTATCGAACTCTTAAAACTCTCTGAACCACAAAAACTCTTTCCAAAACTCAAAGTTTTAACAAAAGTTTTGATGGAACTCAAGTTATGAGCATCAAAACTCGAGTTTCGAAGAGTGAGCATCAAAACTTCTTTCACAACTTGAAGTTTCAACAAAAGTTTTGATACAACTCGAGTTTTGAGAAGACAGAACTCGAGTTTTGAGGCCTGAAAAATTTTTGAACTTCAAAACTTCTTTCAGAACTTGAAGTTTTAATAAAAGTTTCGAAGCAACTCGAGTTCTAAGAAGCCAAAACTCGAGTTTCGAGATGTGAACTTCTTTAAAACTCAAAACTTCCAAGAAAACTCGAGTTACAATAAAAGTTATGATTTGAAATTCTTATAACTTGAAGTTTTAGAGCATGAAACTCGAGTTTCAAAGAACTTACAAAGTTTTAACTTACTATAACCTCAGTAAACCTGAGTTTTAAGTTCTGTAACTCAAGTTTTGTCAAAACTCTTATTAAAACTCGAGTTACAACAAAAGTGCTCTGAATTCTGCTTTGTTATTTCTTCAATAACTCGAGTTTTAGCAAGTAAAACTCGAGTTTGCTTTTACTGACAGTGATTCAAAATGTCAGAAGCTTTTCGTTATTACCAAATCTTTCCTTCTTTATGCTTCAGTTATTTGAAATCAATCTGTACTCATAAATGCTTATTCCTTTTACTTATTAACAAAGAATGGGTCGCCTGATTGTATCACCAAAAAACGCTCAATGGACAGAAATTCATAAGAAAACCATACCTCGTGTCAGAAGCATTAAATGCGAAACGTTGAACGAAGAAGATGGGAGTAACGGATATAAAGTTCAATGGACAACTTCATAATGGCTATTCATTATCTTTCAACAAACAAATATTGTCAGAACAGATTACAAGTTTGAAAGATAGAACACAAGAGCCAAAGCCAACGGAAAAATACGACGCTCCTCTCCAACGGATATATTTTGACAACATCTATAAATAAGAGGAAGCATCCAACGGAGAAAGATGATGAAGTATACAGAGTCACCAAGCACAACACGTAGAGTGTTTTCGAGGAAATCACACAACAACATTAGGACTATGATATTATACTTCTCCGTGAGCTTCAGTGATAATAAAATCTGCTTCATAAAGTGAAGTATTTCCCAGATAAAATCATTCCAACCTTTTGAGAGTAACTTAGGATAGACCTGAGTGAAATAGAGAGTGTAACCTTACATATGGTAAGGGGGAGTGATTGTAACAGTTTCTCAAGTACCAACAGTTACAAACTTGAGTGGATTTCATAAATGCCTGGAAAAATTTATGGGGTTCTCAAGTACCCACGGTTACAAACTTGAAATGGGTCGTGTATGTGTTTTATTGAATATGTGGCTGCAATGGTTTTCCAAGTACCTGGTTAAACTTGGAAGATATAGTGGATTGCAAATTTCAGAGGAGTCTGAGGACTGGATGTAGGTCAGAGATGACCGAACCAGAATAAATCACTGTGTGCTCATCCTTCTTTCATCTTCATTAATTTCTAATGATTCCATTCTTACTCTATCCAATCTCATTATCTATTTTTAACAACTAATGATTTGGATATTTTGATTAATCGAGATTTGAATAGAAAATTTTTGAAACACCCAATTCACCCCCCTCTTGGGTGACGGCCATCCTAACATCCTCTTCACGCCACACTCTCTCCCTCTTCTCTTCTCTTTTTGGTCCACATATGGGCCGCCTTCTTGAAGTGTGTTAGACACTTACAAAAATAAGTCACATGTTAATTAGTGTGCAGGACCCACTTAGAATGATGAAGTCACTTTATACTGATATATTCTATTACAAGATTATAATATCTCTCCCTTATATGTCTTGAAATAAGAACATAACATGTGGCACTCTTAATCTCCATAAAATTACTTTGCAAAAGCTTTAGGTTCCATAAAGCTACTTTATTTTGTCGGAAATGCTTTTCGTGAATTGCTTGATTACTCGACCCATGCAGGGTCATTAAAAATTATTAAGATTCATCTGATTATCTATATTTTTCTTATCTCATTTTGCTATCCAGAAATACCTTTACTAAATTTTCTTTTAAAAACCCTAATTTAGGGAATTTCTGACCTTTTCGTTTTATATTAGAAAAATGTTTCGAACTTTACCCTGAAAATAATTTTATAAATTTCTATAATTCCTGAGTTATTTTCCCTTACTTTAAAACTAAATATTTGAGGCCTTAGAATAATTTAAATAATTATGTTTAGCTGAAAATTAATTAATCAACTAAATTTTAATTAATTACTAAAAATTCATTTTGAGGTCATTTCCATCTTTTTGATCTCCAATATGCCTCAAATATTGCTCAAAGATTATTTCCTTCATTTTGCATGTCTTCAGGGTCATTTTCTAATATCTTGGTTAAAATTGCCAAAATGCCCTTAATTTTTCAAAATAACTATTTTACCCTTACTTTTTCTACCTTTTGCAATAGATCATTTTACCCTTCCTTTTACTTTCTTCTTCCATATATATATATATATATATCCTTTCTTTCATTCTGTTTTAGTCTTGGCACCCTTAATTGATCTATAATTACTCATTTAGCTTTTATTTCTAGCTACAAAAATCGTGGATATTACACAAATAAAACTATCAAAACTTCATTGGGAATATCTTCAGCTACATGATCAGTAACATCTTCTTTAACCTTCTCCTTGGCATGTAGTTTCTTCCCAAACCAAAATATAGCTCCATTCAAGCTAACACTCTCATTTTCAGGATAAATTTTAATCCCTTCAAGTTCCTAATGTTTATTCCCTCCCTTGACCATCTACTTAATGAAAACACCTCTATTCAATTAACCGCATGATTGAACTTACCATAAGTTCTCACTATCTCATAATCATTAACCACTAGATTGAACCGAAATCCTACCATGCAAACATTAGAGTGGGCATGAGTTCTTGTATGCACACATCTGAACTGTCTAATGGTAGGATTCCAAAGCATAAAGGAAGGGGATGCCACTCTTCCCTATTCATATAAAATCTTCTTACAATTATCCATTCTTCGAATCAGTTCGGTTATCTTGTTCTCCCTATATCAATCAGTCTAGTGCCACACTTTTCCTTGCTCGATTATATATCATTAAAATTTCCCACACACATCCAAGGCCCATGTATAGCTGCTACAATACTCCTCAGTTTGTTCCATACTACCATCTTATGCTCCTCTCTTGGGGCTCCATATACAAAAGTGACATGTTTAGGAAATTTTGATTTTGCCATGGACAAGCTTATGTGAATTGTATTTTGTGATGAATGCCATACATTAATAAGCACTTCCATTTTCCACCAAAGAGCCAACCCTCCACTTTTACCATTTGCCACTTGTTATCTTCTTATCCAAGAGGGAAAAGAAGAGTGAAAAAGTACCAGAGAGTAGATTTTATCAGTGTAAAGTTGCTCTTGTAGTGCGAGTGGGCCCCATACTCACTTAAACTCATATGTGGATAGATTTTAAAGTCCTCCAAGCTCCCCATTCTATCCATTTTCGAGCAAGCATAGAGAGGAAAGAGGAAGAGTAATTGTGGGGAGCCAAGGAGAAGAGGAAGATGAAAATCAAACAAAAACTTAAGGTAAATTGTGCTATATGTTTGATTTCTTTTATACAATCTATCTATAAGGCTTGTTTTCCATTTTGATCGGTTCGATTTCTTCTCTAATGATGTTCTTCAAGAGTTCCAAGGATGGTCCTAAATATACCTAATGAGAAAGAGTAAGAATCATAAGTAATAGGTGTCATAAATCAACTTTAGGCACGATTTGCACCATGTTGATAGCTAGTTTGAGTTTATTCGAGTTTGCTTTGAGATTATGGCACCAAACCCTCACCTATGGCTATTGGATGAATCGATGATGCATGGAAATGAATGTTTTTAGGATATATGATTATGGTAAATTGGTATAGGAATGAGATTGTGCATGTGTATGCAAAGAGATGTTGAAAAATCTCATTTCCTTCAATTTTCTGTACACTTCGTCCAGCTGAGGTTCAAGGTGAAAGGAGTGTGATTTTGTGTATTTTGATGCTTCCATTGAGTTTAAAATGCAAAATTGTGTAGGGTAAAAGTGAGAGCACAATTTTTGAAGTATTAAAATCACATTTGGTAAAGTTAGAAGCCAATGACCCTAGGTGGTTGGAAAGAAAGTTTTATAAGTTATTAAGTATTAAAATGCATGAGAAATGGCCTAGTATTGATGAAAAATGCATTATGACTTGTTTAAGAGTGTCCAAGTGCCAAGTAGTTGACAAGTACAAGGAGGAAGTCAAGTGAAGTCATTTGGAAAGCTAGATCAAGTTTCAGGCAGCACAAATTCTAACTTTTACATTTACATTGCATTTTATTATTATTTGTGTTGCTTTTCCATGTTTGATGTATGGTTATGGCCATATGACATATGAATCATTGCTTGTATATATGTATGGTTGTAGCTATGCAATGATGCCTTGGCCTTGTGCAAATGTGATAGTATGAGTGAGGTGTTGTCAATAGTTCATGGCATGCTATGTGTACATGTAAACAATCATGCATGTTGATGTGTTAGTTAGAGATAATTGCTACTAGGATTTTTTTTGAAATCTCATTTTTTCCAATGACTAACTGATAGAACCCAATATTTACATGATTTTTTTGAGTGTTTTATGGTGTTTTGTAACACCTTTACCCTTATTTTGCATGCATTTATACCATTATTGATTATATTGATTCATGCATTGCATTGTACTTAGTTAAGGGTAAAAATGGGTCATTTATCTCATCCAAACTGTGAATGCCTTGATCTTTAATTTATTAAACTTCTACAAAGCACTTTACCTTTATTTGTAGGCATTTGGAGGAGATTTCAAGACCCAAGATGGAATATTAAAGGAGCCACAAGTTCATCAAGAGATAAAAATAATCAAAGGAGCCCTCTGCCACTTTTAGGTCGCGACCTAAGAATTTAGGTCGCGACTTGGATGTATTTTTCAGAAGATGTGAGTTTTACAACACGTCGCGATGCAATTGACCCACGTCGCAACTTGACTACTTCAAGGTCACGACCTAACTATCCCAAGTCGCGATCTAATCACGTGGAAATGATGCTGTGCGTTTTGAGCTGAGTTCATCAGCTGGATCTAACTAAATTGGAACAATCACGAATGAAAACGGATCGGGAGTGTGCAGATGGGCAGAGGAGAGCCTCCAGCACTGCTCTCTCTGAACTCCAACTTCCCCATCCATTTTCTTCATTTCACAATCATTTTCTGCACCTCCAACCCATTCAAACTAGTTTCACTACCTTCTTCTCCACTCCTTTTTGTAGTTTCTCTCATGGTAGAACATATATGTAGTGATAGCTGCATTTTGAAAGCAATGAGAGGCTAAATCCTTAGTCTCTTGGTGAGGGAATAAAGCTTGAGTTCATGAGCACACTATGGGAGTATTTCATAGTCTTGATCTATGTTTGAACTTGTGTTAGTCATTTCTAGATCTAGGAATTTCTACTGCATGTAACCTTAATTACAGATTTGTGATTTTGTGATTAGACTATGTAATTGGTTTGGACGATGTGTTTTTGCTGAATTACATATATGCATTGCAGTTGTGATTAATCCATTATGTACAATTAATTGTCAATGATTGTTGATAGTTAATGTGTGTGTTTGGGTTTTTTGGTTGTTGATTCACAATCATTGGAGCATTTGCATCATCCATTCAATTACACTCTAAGTGGTTTTAAACAATATTTTAAGAGATGGTAATTAACTTGGATCCAAGTGAGTTTTCATTAATTAAAGCATTGGACCTAAGTGATTGCTTGAGGTTTTTATCTAGACTTAGAGGGTTATAAACTTCCATATCATTTTGAAAGAGATGATAGCCGAGTTCCATTCACCAAGGGCCTATCTCTTCGCATCTTTGATTTAATTCAACCAATCCATTTTTAAACCAAAATACAAAAAAGATTTACTTCTTACATTGTTTTGTTATTGCACCATAGTTTCCATAAACCAAATCCCCTTTTTCATACCCAAGTTCAACATGTTTTTAATAACAAATTTAGACTAGGATAGCCAATAAACTGCTCCTCGAGAAGAATGACTGGTTGCGCACTATACTACATTATTTTGGTGCAATCATTTTGTATCGAACCGGAAGCGGCAAAACCGTGGTCGATCACTAACCATAGGCAAAAGCTCAAGAAGCAAAGGCAAGGAGATACAAAATTAAAGGTAGGTGGCTTCCACAATGAGGAAAACTCGTGCATGTTATTAGGTGTGTAGCTTTTGATGAGTTTTGGATGAATGTATGATAAATGGATAATTTATGGAAATTATGTGCTAAGTGATGTAAGTTTATGCAAAACATGATGAATGTGTGAGTTATGATATGATATGCATGAAGAAAAGAGAATTGAGCATGCAAATCAACAATAAGGGATCCAAGGCCCTTAATTGTGATAAAATTGGATAAAATAAGAAAATGAAGTCTAATGGCCATGAAACATTTCATGCAAGTAGATCATTTCATAAGCTTTCTAAAGAGCCATAGATTGCTTAATTTGGATTTGTGTACAAAAAGTTATGCATTTTACAAGTTTGGCGCAAAAATGCTCAGAGAGTGCATTCTAGAAGAGTTCACCGTCACAAACTCAAAAGTTCACCATGGTGGAATGCACCCAAGAGGAATTCCCTTGTGGTCAAAAAAGTTGGTCGTGGTGAAGTGTAAAGTTGGTCGAAGCGAAGTCCTGTTTCAGAGGCACAAAGGAACAGTTAAATTATTCATAGATCAAGAGGATACTTGAGCTTTAATTTGCTTAAATGAATATTTTTCCTCCATAAAGAATTGAATAAGCTTTAATTCGAAACTTAAACCACTTGTTTGGGATTTTCTAGAATTAGTTATAAATTTTCAAAGTTAACCAAAATTTTTAAGTTACCAAGTGAATAGTGACTATTTTGAGAATTTTTAAGAGTCACTTGATTAACTAATTCTAATTCTTTTTAATGGTTTCAAGTGGTTTAGTTATGGTCTCTAATGAGTAATAAAGCTTGCCAAGTGAGGTGTTACAATTGGGGAGAGATTAAAGTTGAGAAATCATATGTAACTTGGTGATTTTTTCCAATTAAATCACTTAAGGAGTAGTATTAAAGCTTTTGGTAGTTGAATCAAGCAATGCATGTGAGTTATTTGATTTTTTTTTTGAAGCTTTGAGTCATGGGTACTGTTCATGCACATAGTGATCTCTCCATTTTTCATTTTTTGGTCTAAAATGCAAGACTCTTTAGATTTAAGCCAAATGTTGGTATTTAGGGTGTATAAGAGTCATTAATTGAGCATGCATGTTTGTTCTGTTCCTCTGTGCTATCAAAAGAAAACAAGTGGTTTTAGATTTTTGAAAATCTAAGGCCAAAATGTTGATATAAGTTGATTAAAGGGAGTATGAAGAAGTGAAAATGGGGAAAACATGCTGATTTTGTGGTTACATATGTGTAATCAGATTTGGGTTTTGATAAATCAAAACAAGGACTTTGTTTTCTTAGTGAAAGGCCTCGAGTTCCTGGAGTTTTGAGGATGTAAGAGGCTAAAACAATATGATAGCCTATGAAATTGACATTAGATTATTAAGAAGATGCTGATATGGTCTTGCATGTTGATTACCTATCACTGAGTTGAGTGTACTGAAAACAAATATTTTGCTTTCAAAGAGAAATAGCATGGTTGTTCTTATTGTTGGTAAATGGAGTGTTCAAAAGTTGTTAACTGAGGTTGCATATTGAGTTGCAACTAGGTTTCTATTGTAGCAGAGCCGGTGCAAAGTGTACCACTGCTAAGTCTTGTTTAACCTTCAATGGCAAGCATATATATAAAATAGGGTTTAGGTGCAAAAATGCCCATTGACTATTTCGAAAAGTGCATCATGTATCAAAGACTATCGTATGGCGTAAAATTGTCCATTTACTATCTAAAAAGGCACAAAAATGCCACCACCATTAAAGAAACCAAACATCCGTTATGTTTTAATATGTGATCTCACACATACCGACGTGTCATTTAACTCACCCCTTTCTTTTCTCTCTCTCATCCATCCTATCACCTTCTCTCTCTCTCCCCCACCCCTTCCTCCGTAGACCTTCCCTCTTTCTCTCACACATACGCACCTTATGGAAGCTTTTGGAGCACCGTTCTAGCTTGCAATGCCACTCAGCTTGGTCACTTGGCTTGCACTCCATGATGACATGCAGTGCTCTGATGGAGATAGTGACGCATATGAGGCTATCAAGGTGTGCTAGGCGTGAGAGTGGGGAGTCAATGACAATAGAGAGACTGAAGCAGAGCTAAGTGGACACCAAGTATGTTTAGGCGACAACTCACTCATAGGTTGATTAAAGCTTCGTAGACTCCATCCCAATATATACCAATTGCCAACTAGTCCGTCTCTTTGTGTCAACTCCTACCCTTATGAAGACGTGCATGGTCTTTGGTCCATCCTAGTGGAGTTTGGCTCTGTCCCTGCTTCTTCAGCACCGCCCAAGTGATTCCATTAGAGGAAGGGAGTGGGTGTTTCAACAGTTATGATTCTCTATACATACAATGACACTGCATTTTTACTCTTCACGTGATCTTCGCCTTTTCTTTTCTTTTCATTTCGTGATTGGATTTCTTCAACACTAGAGAACAACCATGGAAACGGTTTGATCGATCGGCTTTCAAAATGAGCTCTGCCTCCTCCTTCCATTTTCAGTAGTCACAGTTGAAAAATAGGTAATGTCTGATGTTCACTGTAAAGATTTTCAAAATCCTATAAAGTTGAAATTGTCTGTAGAGATAGAAAGAGAAAAGTGAAGAGAAACCTTCAAACAAATGGTGAAGAGAAATTGAGAGGACTACCTTCAAGCTACGAGGAACTCGTCACTTGGTAACAGATACCTTTGTCATGCCTCTGATATGGCTCTTCCCGGAGTAGGGATGGTATAAAGTAAATGTGGATGGAGCTTACTCTAGACTTAACCAATGTGCAAGCAATGGTGGACTCATTATAGATTGTCAGGGCAACTTTGTTGGTGACTTCATGTATGGGCATGATATTTTGGATTGAAGATAGCATGGGACATGGGTTTTAGAAGTATCATTCTTGAAACGGACCAGTCGATGAGATGAATATTATTATTGGTAGAAGCACATGTTCGCATCCTAATAGTAGTCTGGCTCATTAAATTAGACAGTGGCTTCAACAAGACTGGACAGTGGAGGCTCAGCAAGTAGCAAGAGACGCTAATGGAGCAGCGAATCTTCTAGCCAAGAACACTCTGTCTTTTGTTCCTAGCTTTCATCCTTTAATCACTAGCTTTGAAGATTTAGATATGGTCTTGGGAAGAGACCGCTCCCTTTTGCCTTAGCTTAGCACTTGAGCTTTTCTTTTTCTAATGTCTATTTATAAAAAAATGGTGGATATTCTCTATTTATCATCTCTTTCATTTGGCTTTTTTAACAGTGGTGGCCAGAATGGATGATAGAGAAAAAAGAAAGGGGTTGGTTCAATGACAGGTCGGTATGTGTGAGACCCACAAATTAAAACGTAACAGATGTTTGGTTTCTTAAACAGTGGTGGCATTTTTCCACCTTTTTAAATAGTAAACGGGCAATTTTGCTCCATACGATAGTCTTTGGTGCCAGATGAAATTTTCGAAATAGTCAATTGTCATTTTTGCACCTAAACTCTATAAAATATGTGTCAGTGCCAGTGCATATATATATATAAACTGAATGTGGAGTTAATTGTGGTTTAAAGAACTTGTTCTTGTTTTTAGAAATTGAGGAAGAAAAACAGTTGAGATAAGTGAGGTTATGAAAATACTTACGTGCTTGCATTTATATCTGTGGGTGTATCAAAACTGTTTGGTTAAGTAAGGTTTGAGGATTTATTGCTTGGTTGATGTTTTGAGTATATATGCATTCATAAATCGATTGAATCAAAAAGGTTATGATTGCTTGTAAATGGAATTTTAAATTAAGTATTAAATGGTACAAGATTACACTGTTGTTATTGTTTGGCAAAAAATTTAATGAAATTGATGGATTGTTAAAACTGGAAGCTTTAATGATAGGTACATACAAATATATAGATATATGCATGTCTGAGCATGTCTATATATATAAACTGAAATTGTAAAGTTAAATTGATTAAGAAAACTTTCGGTAAAGTGTGGCAAGTATGATGAATTAAAAGCAATTGTGTTTACATTTTGGATAAGTTGCTTTGAATAGATTTTTAAATGGCCAAATGGTCTTTGTCGAGCATGAAATTTTGTAAGTAAATAGTACTCATAATAAGATTTAAAATGAGTAATAAAATACATTATTTGGACAAGTACATTGCAAGTTATGAACCAATAAAGTTTGGTTCTAAAATCCGGAAAATTTGAAATTTGCTTAACAAGCAGTAAATTTTGAGCATTTATTTGAGAATAGTGATGGACTATATTTAGTGAGTGCTAATGTTCATTGAAACAGAATATAGAGAGCTTCAAATAGAAGCTTGAACCATTGTATTTGGAATTTTATGGAATAAGTTATGATTTTTCAAAGTTATTGAAAAATCCAATTATCCAAATATCAAGGAAAGAGAATTAAATAAAGGGGTAGAAATGGGAAAATGAGAAAAAGAGAAGCTAAATAAAACTCGATAAGTGTATAATTGATGTAATATTATGTGTATGTTTTTAAGATTTAACATGTGCTTGAGCACTCTGAGGAGTATTAAAAAATGGAATACCGTGAAAAGTAAAGGTAAATAAAGAGAGACCGGTAAAAAACCTTTTTATCTTATTTTTCTGTATTTAATTGTGCATGATTGTTTGTGCCATATTTGTTATGTATGCTGTGATATGGTAATCAATTAGTTCTACAGAAGAACGATTGTATAGTACTTGCTTGGTGTGAGGATGTCCTATGGAATAGTTCCTTCAAACCACCCATGAAGGGATTTTACAATACTTGCTTGTGTGAGTAAGTCCTAGGGGATAGTTTCCCCTGAGCCATCCATCAAGGGGTTTTACTAAGGTGCAAAAAACCTAACCGAACATTGAACTGGTAAAGGCAGTGGTTTAAGGGTTGATAAATCATATCAGAGTCAATTTGGAGTCAAATTGATCATATTAAAATAATATATGATTGATAATATTAAAATATAACAGTATTTTATTTTTTTTATAACCATCATTTAAATTAAATACAGTTATATCATCAAGACATGTATTTCTTCCTATTTCATTGGACACAATTTGACTATGTCACCCTGAGAAGCTTACACTATCCATCATTTTCTCTCTCTCATGGAATTGAAAAGGTGCCATCTTTCACAACCATCACCCACTACCTACTTCACCTTCCCCTCGACCTTTGGCCACCAATCATGGTAGCTTCTGTAGTTTCTGCTATAGGCTCCTCATTCGCTTCCTCTATCAAAACTCTAGGTTCATTTGTTCATACAAGAACTTGTCCTTTGAACACATTCTTAGAATTTCATCAAGCTGCAATAGCAAGAAGAAGTGAGGAAGAGAACCAAGAGAAGAGTAAAAGAGATAGAGAAGCAGTAAAGAAGCTACAGATGGAGCAAGAGCGACGATAATAGCAAGGCAAGGTGAGGTCAAGAATGAGACTCTAATATGATGCCCAAGACCAAGAGCGATGGCACTAGGCAAGCAGAATGGTGAGATCACTAGAGCGGATCACTAGATATGTAGATCTAAGGCTTCAGGCAAGAGCAATTTGAATTTTACTTTTTTTAAAAAAAATTATCAAACAACATTTTAGCTTATTTCCATAATGAAAATATAACTTCGTCAACCAGAGTTTTAAGCAGGGTTACTGAGTTGATCTAGGTCAACCCCCTCACCGCTTCACCTTCAATCCAGATCGAACCCTATACCAGTTCACTAGTCTGATCGGCCAATCTAGTCTGATTTTTTGTTCCATGAGTTTTTCAATACTTGCTTGGTGTGAGGAAGTCCTATGGGATAGTTCTCCCAAGCTGTAACATCCCAAAGCCCTCCCTTGTAGATATTGTCCCTGTTGCAAATAGAGCAGGGTTTTGTTTCCCTGGGTTTCTACAATAACCCAGAAAACGCGTCTACAAGGGGAAGGTATCCACACCCTTATAAGGTGTGATTCGTTTCCCTTCCTAATCGATGTGGGACTTCACATCAGCCACCTGTGAAAGGGTTTTATAGTACTCGATTGGTGTGAGGAAGTCCTACAAGATAGTTCCCATAAGCCATCGATGAAAGGGTTTTACAATACTTGCTTGGTGTGAGAAAGTCCTACGAGGATAGTTCCCTCGAGCTAGTGTGTGCATTGCAAATTAATATATGTCTATGATCATGTGATGTGTAAAGTTGTTGAGATGGGACCTCATGATATGTACTTTTCCATGTAAGAATGTGGCTTGTTTTTGCATGATTGTGAACTATATATATAACTATATGATAAATTGTGGTTTCTATAGGGATTTTTGAATCTTACATTATCTGCTCTGCAAGTTCACAGGTCACATCAAGTAATAAAGTGATCAGTAAAGTATCGTTCCCACGAGGATTTGGTTCTAAAACCCGGTTAAGCAATGATTATATCACTTTTACCCAAATTGAGTTATACAAATATCAAGAGTGAATGAAAACTATTTTTAAACATAAAAAAATATAAACAAGTGATTCATAGACTTCAAGGATAAGATGGGACCTAGGATTATTCATCGTCCTTGTATTTCATAACATTCACTTAAGCTCCACTCAAAGATGCTTTCCATGAAAAATGTACTAGTCTAGGATTCAATGGGTACTTGTAAAAGCTCTTGCAAGTCAAGAACAAGTGTTTAATTCCATTAATTGCTCAATCTCTTATTTCGATTAATAAAACTCAATTTTCAAGTTCCAATCCTAATTTGACTATGTAAGGTTGACAAGTATATCTCTATCTTACCAACAAAACCATCCATTCATCATGCAAACTTCAAGTTCTTACACAACTTTACCCAAGTTCTACACTCAATCTATCCCTCTCAAGCATCAATAAAGTGAACCCAACATCTAAATGGTGATCAATCATTTAGAAGCACTAAGCAAGGAGTAAAATAAACGCATATATATCATTAATCACAAAATGAGAAGAGTATTTAAGAGTTGATCCATACAAAGGTTCAAAATAATCCTAGAGCAAAGTGTTTGGCCACTCATGTTCAAGAAACCCATAGGAAAATATACATATACCAGCACAAATATAGAACAAAAGGGAAGGAAAGGAGAATGGAGAAGAAGAACCAAGATATGAAGCCAAAATCTCTTCCAAACTTCAAACCTGATTTCAATCTCCACCAAAATCCATGCCCTAGCACACCAAGAAGCTCCCAAATACACCCCAAATGTCCAAAATGACAAGCTCCATCATGTTTTTGCCTTAAAACTCTAAAAATTCTGATGTTTTGCTCTTTACTGGTGATATGCTTTTTGCTGTCAAAACTGAGTAGCGGTAGAACTGTTTTGAGTTGCAACGGAGTTTACCTTTGGTTGAAAGTGTGTTGCAGCTCGGATAAAGTGCACCGCAGCTCATTTTGCCTCTAGAAAATCAGCTCTTCCACATTGAATGAATGCATTCTACCCATAAATTGCCCTCCATTTCTTCTTCTTTGATTTTCTAATGTGCTTTTGAATCAACTTTGGTCTCCACATGCCTTCTAAGTATTTCCAAGTGGCTTAAAATATATCATTCTTCTATCAAAACATACCTTGCAAAAGGATAAACTCTATAGCACATAATCAACAAGAATGAGGGTCAAAATCTCTACAAATATATTAAAAAGTGTATAAAGCGCTAGGAAATATGTTGAAATAACATGAAATCCTAGAGATTAACACACACTCCTTTTTAATAAAATATAGCAAAGGCAAGTAGCTCAAAAGCCTAGAAAGTGGTGATAAGGAAAGTATAGAAGGTGAGAAGGATGGATAATGAAGAGGAAGATGGAAGAACCCCTTTACAAATAATTTTGATTTAATTAGTAATTAAGGATTTATTTTGATATAGGCCTACATGGTTTAAATGGTTATATATATATGATTGTATAAATTATGTATATAGTAATATGAAACAGAAAGTAGTTGTGAGTGGAATATCTCCCTATAAGATACAGGTAAATATTATCTTTTACGAATAGCAAATAAAGATTAATGAGTTATTGCAAGTAGAAGATCATAGAGAATGGTTTTTAAAAGGAAAAACCGTTTTCAAACTACAATTATAGAATAAAAACCCAGGATCAAACCTGGCTCAGTAGATCTTTTTGAAAAACAACTTTATATAAAAGTTTTTTTAAAAAGTTCAAATTTATATTTTTTAGAAAATCCATTCTAAATAAATTTGGTAAAATGGTATTCTATTAAAAGGTAGGACTCTTTTACCGATTAATAACATCTATGAGTTAAGAGGATTTAGAATGGCCAAAATGAATGAAATGGTGTGACAAGAAGACTTGATCAATAATTAATCATCTAATTACTCAAGTTCCACATAAATCATCACCTAATTACTCTAAACCTTGGAATTCAAATCTAGGATGTTATAGGATATATACTGATAATTTCGACAACAAAAAAACTTCTCCCTAGGTTAAGCTCATTTCAGAGAGCACATAGGAGCCGCCACCCCTTACTTACAAAGCCTCATCTAACCTTCATATTCAACCTCTCAACCACGATGTCTCACGAGTACCACCCTACTTCTGCCTCCCATTATCGTAGTTGTTGTCGAGTCCTTGATTTGTCTTCTCTACTGGACCACATAACCATAAATGGCCTCATAGAACAATCTGGTGGGGTCAATTATTGGAATTTAAAGGCTTTGTCTTAATGTCTATGACCTAAACATAGACAATGAGCTATTTCTTTCAAGAAAGAAAATGGTTGTGCAACGACTTTCCAATTTGAAATCAGACTTAACTACTCATCCAGCATGATAGACATCTATTTGGAACTTTGCTGAGCTTGACATTGCTACATGCTATTTGCATACACTTCTAAGGCAATATTGATAAGAATTCCATATACCCACAACCCTTATGTGAAAACGTTCAGAATAAAATTGTACCTTCGTCCATGATATTTGGTAATAATAAGGACTCTAACCAAGACTATAGCAATTTTTTCTCAATTTGATTGTATATATAAATACTAATAATTACTTGATGTTTAGGTGCCCATGATTGTAAATTAATCTCACACATACATCATATGGGAGACATACATAATATAATTTGTCGAATCAACCGTATTAGTATATCAGCTAATAATTCGATTTGACATAATTAAATGTCATAAAATGACGTTAACTTACTCAAACTCTATCATATATGGAGTTTCCAGTTCCAATTCAAATGATTAGAAAATGTATTTTAAGAAACCATACATCCATTTTTTTACAAATGACTAAATTAATTTACTAATATCTGCAAATCTGTTATTTAGTTCTTAAATTAAAGACCTAAGAGAGTGTAGATATGTGTTTTATTTAAAATAAGAAAGAAAGAAAGAGTCAACACATCATGTTAATAATAAATAAGCATCTGTACCTCTTGCACCTTTAGTATATTTGTATCGCTATCGAATGGGAACATTTAATTTTGGTCAAACAGCTTGACAACACTAAAGTTGTCGTTAATTGCCATCCTAGCTAAGGAAGAATCAGACATATATGAATTGCTACATCAATGTTGTTCGCAAATTGCTCTTAATTGAATATATTTCACTTTTATTTTTGGTGTGTGGATGGCAAGCAAGATCTGATTCAAAGCTACATACACCTATTTTTCTTTCTTTAAATTGTTTTTCTTTTAAAAAACGAAAGAACCCTTTTCATGATCAAGCTGGAATAAAAACTTGTTGTACAAGATATAAAAAGAGGAAAACACAGAGACTTTGCCATTGATTAGCCAAAACACGGGGGGGAAAGCAAGAAAAAGGTTTACTTGTACCAAAGTAAGATGTCTCACGCAGTCATAATTCACACAACTTTATTAACATCACAATGATGCTTCCATATATGTCTTTTACTTTTCTGCTTTTTCAAATTCCTTTTTAAGTATGTTCTTTTACATTATTAACCATACCCTTTATAAAGACAGCTCCTGAGATTTGAAATTCTCATATAACGGGTGTCTATATATATCACCGTACCTTTTATGAAGATAACTAAGATTTGAAATTCTTTCTCAAACAAGTTAATTAATAATACAATAAGT
>QFDD01004200.1:0-16805 GCA_006871305.1 Vachellia collinsii | reverse complement strand
GAGGCAAAACCAAAGTAAAATGTTGAAAAAGTGTGTGTGTGTGTGTGTGTGTGTGAGAGAGAGAGAGAGAGAGAGAGAGAGAGAGAGAGAGAGAGTGTGTGTGTGTGTGTGTGTGTGTGTGTGTGAAAGCAAATCCGGATGTGGATGCATATGTATATGTATAGCGCCCATGATAATGACATGAAGGAGTAACATTGACCGTTTAACTTTTGATAAAAAAGCTAGTGGTGAGTTGTCTTAATGGGGATTATTTTTGTTGGTGGCCTGCTTCGTTATTTCACTTTCCACTTTCATCGCTTCATATATTCCCATGATAATGCATGTTTGCTAGTGGCACACCAAATGCACCACAGGAGATATTTGGTCTAGAACTCAATTCAACCTAACTAACCACTTTGATCCAGTCCAATTCAACTTTATTATCAAGTACATTTAGACTATATTAGATAGGATCAAACTACTTCAAGTTAGATCAAACCCTTAGATTTTTCCGCGTTACTATATCATATTTTGAAAAACAACGTCCCTCGATTAACAATCATTCGTAAGTATAATATTAATTAATTCGATTCATATTTATATAATTAGATGCTAAAGCTTAATTAAATGGCCCAAACCTGAAGTTCAACATTATGATATCAACTGTTTCTTGTCGTTAATTGACTCCATTTGAGGTCTGCTTGTCCATATATCTTTCTATATTAAACAATAGAGAAAGCAATGTGTTACAAGTCGGTACAAATAATTCACCTTGAATTGGAAACATCGACACAAAAATGTATCTGTGGTTATTATTAGGATTAAGGTGTAAATTTGTCTTATAATCACTTAAGAGTAATGTTTGATCCGAAAATATTAAAATGGAACAATTTTTAACCCTTACAGTTAAAAATATAAGCAGTCAACTTTAGTTTTTGGCAGAGTAAGTTGACATTAATTGTTACATTTTAAAATTTTCAAGATAATGTTGAACTCAAAATAAAAACTTTTAAAGTAATATTGTTCTTGAATGAAAACCTTTAAGATAAATTTGCACTTTAACTCTTGTTATTAGTTAGGTCATAAAGTATGGCAAAATCCTCGATTTGATGTCGGCATATCGATTTCCCAGTACAGGATAGACGAAGCTGAAATTGTAATTTCATGAGTTTATGAGAGTCCTGATGTTCAGATTCAAGCTCTTCTTCTTCTTTTATTTTTCAATTGTCCCTCAATTATTTTCGATCATTTTTATCCCCGGTTTGATCAAACCGTAGAGATTAGTTAATGGGCTCAAGTACCCACATTAAAGATCGGTGGTCATATCCAGCCCATTTTGGGCCATCACGGCCCACTTCTTTTGCCATTCCTCCACCCAAAATACAAAAGATGCCCCTTCCCCAAATTTCTTGGTATGATACAAAACACTCTACCTTGGGGGCAACATGTCGCCTTTGCTTTTACCGGGAGTGGTTTAGACTAGCAAAAGGTTCTACATCCTTACAATATGATTTATGACGGTTTAAATGTGACACGTTACAAAGGGTTAGTCCATTACAACGTAACAAATTAATACTAAAGTTTCAATTTGGAAATAGGTTCACATTTAGTATTCGATAGTGCCTTGAGCGGGATTACCTCCCATGGGAGAATACATGGATTTAGTTAAAAAAATTTCACTAAAAAAATGTCTAAATATAATACCTAATAGTACAATAGTACGTTGAATATGATTATCTTCGAAGAAAATAATTTTGCTTTACAGAAAGAAAAGAACGCTACCTTCCCCCACGCCCTTATTTCTTGGGCCGAGTATCGCTTGCGATGTTCTTTTATGAAGGAGCATGTACTAATGTACTATGTTGTTGTCGGCCTAAAAGAGAACATAATATTCTACATTTAAGCCATAGAATTCACCTCAATATGAACTATATTCCAAGTTGTGGGCCCAAAACAAATGCATGATTCTCATTCTGCTTCATCTTTACTAATTAAAAAGGCACTTTTTTCTTGACTCTCTCTTCAGCGCCCTTTTCTGACTGCTTACTCTTCGGTCCTGATATAAATTGCGTCTTGTATCAAACATACGTCATTCGCCAAGTGTAATAAATAATGAAGTTCATTCTATTCCTTAACCTTTGTGTAACATAGGATTAAAGCATGTTCAGTATCCTTTTAATAAAAGAAATCAGTCCTTTTTCATTGATTCGATCAAATAGGATCGATTCCTTTAAAATTAAGAACAAGAATGATTGGTTGTCATAGTAAACTACCATGGCAATAATATACTGCAGCATCTGTAATTTGGATTCCAACCTATGTGAACTGATGATATATGGACATCTCTACACACTACAAATTAACATGTAGACTTCTTGTAACCTCTATTTTTTTTTAAATTAACAAAAATTCATGTGAATTGTGTCACTGGGGTTCAACAAGGTCATCACATATTTCCGGATTTACAAAGTATTTATAGAGATGTTTACAAATTTGTTGCCAATAAAGTTCTTGCACTAGTAGCATGAATAAACTCTCTGTCAATTGAACCAACGTTCTTTAACATTTATACCTTCTACTATTCACTTCCGGCAGAGGTAGAAAAAAATCATTTATATTTTTAAATAAAATATAAATTTCATCCATGGGTTTTTTTTATTTATTTTTCCGGATGGTATGGTAAAGACGTAAACGCAACCAAACCGGCACCAAATTGCAAATCATATGTGACTGTTGGTGGTCAAGGGGCTTTATGTGAGTAAAGATTGAAGTTTGATTTAACAGCCTCGTTGAATTTAACGATCTGTTCACACTTGATGGCCAGAGAGAAACGTTTTAAACATTATTGGTGAGCCTCCGTAGAAATCTTCCTTCTTTCTTTATCGGTCAACCATATCGTTCGTCTTCTCTGTTTTTCCTCCCCATGCCATTTGAGAGGGAAAAGAGAAACGAAACACTTTCTCAATTTTCTATTCTGTTAAACCCCAATGACGTTTCGACGGTTAAGTTATTCTTTTTCTCCCCCCAGCAAGTTATATGTATTATTCAAACCATAGTTCTTAGATATTTGTATGAATTATTTATTTTCCATTTTAGACAAATTTCTCATAATCATCATGCATGCTAAACTTTTATCTGACCAACCTCATACTTATCTCGTTATTTTTTTTTTTTTGTGTCAATTCAGTGTGCGAGACATTTGATGGAATGGATGTTTCTGTTCTCAACCCCATAGTCTACGTGAGTTCGTAGTTTGACTTTGATTTTCTGGCAAAAAAAAAAAAAAAACTAGAATTTACTGATATAGAATCTATTTTTGAATGTGTTGGAAATTATTGTCGCTGGGCAAATATATGGAAAAGGGATCTTGAAGACTCTTTCTTCTTCCTTGTTCAAGGTCATATTTGTCTCAATCCAATATGTGAAGTTTGATTTAATTTTCATTTCTTCAATTCGTAAAAAAAAAAATTGATGGATGAAAAATAATGTGTATAAATGTATTACCTCTTATCTTAAATATAGAAGTTAAACAAAGAATTTATTTTAATTTTAGATAGTAAATATAAGACATCAAATCATTTTATTTCCAAAATTTGAAATTTTTAACCTAAACTTTCTCTATTAATTGTATATGTTACGGGATTTTTATAAATGGAAAATTTCAATACATGTGATTAAATATGCTATCTTAGGTATATCAACACCTATTTAGTGCATATAATTTGACTTAATTAATTTTTTAACATTCATAAATCCATCATTTGGCTCAAATATTAAGAACTAAAGGTAATATTACATTTTAAATATTTTATTTTGTTGTGTGAACAATAATAACAAGATGAACAAACAGAAATAGTCACAATTATCCTTAATACAAATATAAGAAATCAATCAATCACCTACTGAATTTTTTATAAACTAAAATTTTCATATAAAACGTTTTCAAATATTTTAGCAGATTTATAACACTAGCCTTTAGTTCTTTTTTGAAAAAAAACAAGAAAATACAAATAAATATTACAGTAAAATAAAATAGATAAGGGCATGAGTGTAAATTACTCGTCCATATTCAGAGCCAGAGTCAAATTTCTTAAATTTGTTGTGATGTTACCGCCGTTGAAAATGGAAGAAAAAATGGTCTCTGTTAACCAAACGTGCAATTCATCATTATATTTATAACTCAGAAACCCCTCCCATCACCTTTAAATGAGGCATTATTAAACATGATCAAATCAAAACTAAATATTTGAAATTATGATTGTGTGGTTAAACTACAGACGATATCTTCATTAGGTAAGAAAAATCACAATTTATTCTATTTGTTTTAAAAAAAAAAAAGAAGAAGAAAGCAAGAAAGTGTCAGTTTGGCTGCTACACAGACATAGACGACATTTACCAGAAATGCTCTTGAGGTTGGCAGGAAAAAAATTAATTAAAATATTTGATGTTGGCATAATAGGAAATTATGTACACATTACGCATGCACACTTCTATAAAGCCAGCCGTTTTAATTAATTAATTATTAATTTAAATTAGACTGATACAATGTTTCATTACATCAACTTCTTGGATTCGAGAACACAGTTATTATGCTTAAGTTCTTAAAACTTATTTTAATGTTATCCATAGATTAATAGTACAACATAATATATGTCTAACATGATATGGTTAAGTAGCATTCTCCAATTAGTTTAATCAATAGTCATGGTTTCACACTTTGTTACTTCAATTGCAACTTGCAGGACACAATTTCTTCATCATTAAGTAATTTATATTTATTCAAGGTAATTAACTGTAATAAAAAAAAACGCAAATTAGCAAATACAATGGGCGCCTATTTTTAGTTTTTAAATTTTATTTCACCAAATGAAACTTCAGGGCAGTTCAAGTGCAAATCCTTTTTTAAAAAAAAAAAAAGGAAGAAAAGGCAGTTTCATTAATAAATGGACAAAACGATGCATATGAAAAAGGCTTCAGGCCCGATTGTGTAAAGCAAATGAAAAAATAGGTAAAGCAACGTTCTTTAGCTTCAACTGCAGTCAATGAGTAATTCTTGTAAAACTGTCGGTCAAACTCAAATCGATTTTTCAAAGTAATTTACTTATAATTTATGGGATAAATATTAGAAATGATTTTACCTTAATTTGTATAAATGTACTTTTATAAAGCTATATTGTTTCTCTTAAAAAATAAAAATGGCTAGGATCAGGTAATCAAAGAATGACAAATTATACATTTTATTCATTTATTTTTTTTTGGTGAATGAAACTATACATTTTATTGAATTAAGATACTAGAGTCTAAACTCCAAAGACGTTCCGTCGTATTATTTATTTATTTTTTCCGACAATATTCTTGCACCCTCTGCAATTTATTTATACTTAACTCGTTTAATTGTGGGACACTCTGAAGTAATCATAGCCGATAGCCGCATACAATGGGCTCTGCTTTCAGGCTTTCAGGGAAAATACTCTCGAGTAATTTAAAAAAAAAAATTAGGAGAGTTGATCTCCAAATTACATATATAATTAAATACTTGCACCTCAAAATGCACTCATATAAATACTTTTATACAATCAAAAATAGTATTTATTAAACTAAAATACTCATTAATCTCATGAAACCGCCAACAATCGAAACCCAAACTTGACTGTTTTAGAGTACTAGCTGCTGTCACCACTTGAGATTCAGTTTCATTCTATATAAATAAAGTTGTTATTATTTCTTAAAATGAAGTAGTCATATTAATCTCTAGTTCATAATTAATATTTAAAACCCAAGCTTCAGCCCCGGGCAATGAAGAGATTTTTTATGATATTATTATTTGACCAAAAAAAAAAGCTAATTTCATATCATATCCTTCTATTTACCTTCATACAGCATGTCCGTGTAACGCACAGGCCGTTGATTCTATTTTATTATAATATAACGCGGTATTACAAGATATGTGCACGTTCAGTATTAAAGTGTATTAAATCTGACCAGGGAATGGCTGTGCCTCATAACACATATCAAAGACTCAAATTGCTATGGCCTATATACGTTGATTTTGTGGGCCATTACCTGTCTTTGTCTTCTTCTTCTTTTTCTCTCTCTTTTTTTAGTTTTTTTTTAATTCCGATTAAGTCCTGTAGATGATTTGGATGAGACATGAGAGAATATTCGGAGGAGCAAGGAGGGAGTGAGGCAACAACCAGACCGGCCTCTCTGACTCTCTCTATAAATTACCTTCACATGCGTTCCTTGCCTCTTCCACCAGCCTCCCCTCCGTCAAGGACGACCCAACCAAAGCAACTCGCCGGCGGCAAAATGTGGTTCCTCTTCATCTACGACGAAGAACAGAAGGAGCTCCGACGGCAAAGGGCCCCTGGCTCTTGTCCTTACTGCTCCGGCAAGGTCGAAGCCGTCGACGTCGAGATCCAGTGGCGCCTCTGCTTCCTCCCCATGTGCTTCAAGATCAAACGCAAGTATTTCTGCACTCTCTGTTCCAAACGTTTAGAACTCTTTTACTAGCTCAGCCGCTGCGGAATCTGAATTGATCTGTGGATTTTTCTCGAAGCTCCTAGAAACATCAACCGCGACCAACCAAGATCGACCTCTTAATATTGGCAAAAAAAAACAAAAAGATCGACCTCTTAATGTGTACATGAGTAGGGTGATTCCCGAGTTAGAAATGAATCTATCTATCTACCTTTCTTTCTTTCTTTTCCTTTCTGCTAATTTTGACGATGGATTTTGATTGCCGTTGAGATTGTTTGTGTTGACTGTTACTCATCATCGATTGATTGAAGATGCGGGAGCTTTCGATTTTTTGTCCTTCTGTTTTCTTCCCCTGCTCATCTCTGATTCTCTGTTCTTCGAAACGGAGCTTTGTCTCTGAAACGAAACAAGAATTCCGTTCGAGCAACCAATATGAGAAACGGAGCGGCATTGAACAGCCCCGATGATAACTGCTCTGAACAATACCAATGACGAGTATTTTTTAATTTCAGGTATATACTCCCAGATCAATATAAAATTCATTTAATTATTAAAAAAAAAAGATAGCAGCAGATCTAAAATTCATATGTACGATATCTCATCTCACGCGCCATCTGGCTTCAATCATTCACTGACTCGGATCAAGTTGGATCATTAAATTTATTTCTTACCTTCTATTTCAATTTTTTTTTTATTTGATCTTTTACCGTTTAATTTGCATCCAAACTCCCTGATATATTTTTGAGTAACGCTTGGAATGCTAAAATAATTTTTGTTGCATCTAAAGTCCCAGACTACTTTTTTTTAGTAGCATTCATTATTTTAAAATAATTGTTCGTATAATTTTACCTTTAAAGAATTTTATCGCTAGTAATAAGTACTTCATATTTATTTATTCATGCTTTCGTCATCTTTCATTCCGTGATGGAACACGCAACATCATGTTTAAGCACAACTTATAGCATGTTTGGCAATTTGTCAAAACTTTGGTTTTGAAGGAAAATCAAGGTTTTGAAAAAGCTGTTGACAAACATGTTTCGAAAATGCAGAATAGCTTCTGGGTCCAAAACCATAGTTTCAGAAGTGGTAGACAAACATACTTTTTTCTCCAGAATAGCTTTTAACTCTCAAAACCATGGTTTGGAAGTGGAAACCATGGTTTTCCAAAAAGCTATTCTTTCCAGCTTTTTCAAAAGCTATTCTCCATAATCTATTCTCCAAAAGCTATTTTACGCAATCCGAGGCAGAATCTATTCTCCACAGCATTTACTAAACATGCTCTTAAAAGAATGAGCATAATGAATTTAGAATACTACGTACGTAATGCTAAAAAAATACTTTATAATGTTAAACACAAATAAACTTCTTTAAAATACTAATTAATTGTTACCATAAAAATAATTTAAAAGGTTAAACATACTGAAAATGAAAATTATTTTAAAATAGAGCACTGTCCGAAAAATACTTTAAGTGATGCATAAAATTTAAAGATATAGATTCTGTAAAAACATGCAGTATTAATTCTTCGGGTGCGGTATTTCTTTAAAAAAAATTGCAATATCGTACTCTCTCGTTACTGCAAAATAATAAAATGTCTCATTTTATTAATAAGCTAGTTGCTACAAGAATTCACATACGAGGGAACTTCAAATCATTTTTAACCATTCCTATTTCATTTCTTTTTTTAAAAAAAAAAATTGCACATTTCATTAATCAATTAACTTCCTTTTTTTTTTTTTTTTATACAATCAATTAACTTCCTTTCACACACACATCAACGTCTTTCAACTGTTTTATTAACCACGATGATTCAGTCCATAAAATAGAGAAAGTTAGTCCCTTTGTTTCGTGGTGCAGGAAAAAATGCATTTATTATCATCGGGTCGCGTCAATCAATTTCCTAATTCCCATCATGTCCCTCACCCCACTCGCTTGTGATCCTTGGGCCTGATTTAATTACGCACCAATTAGCAGCTAGTAGCAGTAAACTTTAACTAATCTGGAATTTAATTAATTCTGGTCACCATGATCATCATCAGTCTTTCAATCTAAAAGCTGTGGATCACAAACATGTGGACTAGAAATTTGCCTTCTTCCATTATTACACAGTGGTTAAAGGTAATTGCATTTGCATCAAATCAAATCTGTTACTCATTTGAATAATGTTGAGATGTAAATTTTGTAACTAAATAATCATAATAAAAATCCATCATAGTTACAACAAATTTTTAAAATATACACATACACAGAGGAAAAATTCATTTGATCTTGTTTATAAGCCACCTTATTAAATTTTTTATGTGAATCAAATTTATCAAATAAAGATGGAGTTAGGAAGTTGTTGAATTTTAATGTGTAATTAATAAGGTTTAAAATTTTTCTTGATATATGTGAAACATGCAAAAATGATTTATAAATAGGAATTGATGAGTATCGCTTTAGCCCTTAAATTTTAACCGGAAACAACAGAATCATACAATTTATTTTTTTTAAAAAAAATCTAAGTTATTAGTCAAGGTTTAAGGAACTAAATTGATAATTAAGAGGAGATTTGGAGGCTACAAAATTACAATTCAAAAGTAGTACTCCCTCATCCATAATACAAGTTTGTTTTACAGCAATTTTACCGTTCTAAGTATAAATTATCTGTGAGAATTTGTGTAGCATTAATTATATCATTTGAAATTAGGGCTGAGCAAACGACCCGGAACCCGACGAACCCGCCCGGGCCCGGTACGAGATTTGCCCGTTTGAGCCCGCCCAAAAGTAGCCCGGAACGGACGGGCTTAAACGGGCGGGGCGATGTGGTAAACGGGACGGGGCACGGGCAAGGCATCGAGCTGCCCGTGCCCGCCCGTTTATTATTATTTAAAAAAAAGCAGTAAAGCTAAACCTAAGGGAAGCAAAGGGCGATTGGGCAGGCAAGCTAACTCCTAAGTCATAAGCAAATGCGCCGCGCCGCGAGCATGAGCATCTCTGTGACTGTGAATCTGTCTGATTCTGATTGTCTCTTGGCTTCCTGCTGACCTCCGAACATCGTGCGTGCAGCATGCTTGTTCGTGCTCATTTCCGAGTTGTTGTGCTCTACCTTTAGGTGCTGGTGTGCTCTACCTTTATCTTTTGCTTGCTCGCCTAATCCTTCTCTCCTTCGTGCAGCTGGCGTCTGGTTCTGGTCTTTACTTTCCTGTCACTGAGGTCTCTGCTTGTCGGTTGTCGCAGCTATGTGTGCTTTGCTTGCAGCTCTCTAACCCAACCGTGCTCGCAGCTCTCCTTCGTGCTCCACCTGTCGTGCCCTCCTCTCCTCAGTCCTCAAACTTTGGATGTTGCTTAATTGCTTCCTTGGTCAATTGAATTGGTAATTTATTTCAAGCTTTGATTAATTGCTTTGCATCATTATTCATTATTCTTTGCAATAGATTAGTTTTTGCTGTAGCTTTGAGTTGAAGTCTGAATCATTGTTGCTGTAGCTTTGAGTTGAAGCTGTGAATCATTGTTGCTGTAACTTTGAATCTTCCAAACGTAAATACTAATTAATAATGCAATCCTTAATTCCCATTCATTCGTCCAAAAACAAAACTGATCACAGGACCACACACCCATTAATTCCCCTTATATATGTGTGTATGTGGGTGTGAAAACAAAACTGTTTGTAATATGGGATCATGGGATGTCGAACATGAATTGCAGCTCGTGTTGTGCTCTACTGATAATACTAATATTGATCCTAGGTTACGAATTCATGAGATAGACACCACTATTTTGCTGTGCTTGGTTTGCCCAACGTTCTATCGATTTTAGGAAGCAAAAAAGTTTAATTAATTATGGTTTATTCCCCTTTGGTGGGGGAGTTTTCTCTTTCTTTTCTTTTCTTTTTTTTTCTGGTTTGGGGGGTTTTGTTTCTTTTCTTTCTGGTTTTTTTTCTAATTAATTATGGTTAATTATGGTTTATTGAATTTGCTTTTGGGTGGCCCTGCATGATTGTTAAGATAAAACCAACTTGATACATACCATGTTATTGGGCTCTGGTGGATCTTTGAGTCAGGAGAGAGTGTGCTTCAACAAATTATGGTTGAGTCAGGAGAGAGTGTGGTTCACTCTATCAGACTTGAGTTTAATACTTAAATTAATGATGTTGAATGTTGGTAATTGTTATGATTATGTTGTATTTGTAGCTTGTGTTGTATGTTTTTGTCATTACAAAGCTCTCAACTTTCCATCTTCTTAGGTCTTAGTAAACCAGGGGAAGGAAAAAAAAAAAAAAAAAAACCGGGCTGCCCGTTAACCCGCCCGAACCCAGCTGGTTTTAGGGCAGCCCGTTTACTGCGGGCTTAAACAGGCTGCCCACGGGTTCGGGCGGGCTGCAGCCCGTCTAAAATTAAACGAGCGGGCCACGGGTTGGCCATCGGGCCAGCCCGTCCCGCCCGTTGCTCTGCCCTATTTGAAATACGTACTCCTTCTCAATAGTTGTTGATCCACTGCAGTGGCATCACTTGGATAAAGATGGAAATCACAATAATTTTTAAACTAACTCTATTATTTTAATTAACTTTTCTCAATTCTAATGAGGTCATGACTGATTTATATATGGTAACCTCATTCATATAATAATAAGTTGCTTTAACTAATGACAATTAACTCATTAAATATTTTTTAAATTAAAAAAATTAACTTTACTCATATCAAATAATGTTTTCAATAAAAGAAAAATAGAAGAAACCAGATTTAAATATTACAAGGAAAAATTGATAAAAAAATATTAATTATTCTGGAAATAAATTATATTATAAATTAAAGTATTTTGTAAACAGGAGCATATGGTCCTACTCTCATTGCGATGACAATGGCTTTTATGTTGATTGAGTGACCTGAACTTTAAGACAGGTGAGACTTTATTTGGTCCTCTAACCCGTTACCAGGTGGCATGCATAGCTAAATTTACTGTGCAGCATTTAATATATTTGGTATTTTTTGTGAAATTATTTTTTTTTCCTTTTTAATCTATGAATGAGACTTTTCTCTGCTTCTAATTACGTGGAGGGCAATGCAGAATCTTTTTCCCACTTCTTGCTTGCCGTCGTTTTCCATGTTTATTGGGCACTTTTCAGAAGAAAACATGTGATCTTTCTTATAAGTCATCAAATTATGCAATATAATTTTTAAGGTTACTCCTATTTAAAATTCACGCAGTTTTTTATTTTTAAAAATATATTATAGTTTTATACATGAATTAGTTTGAAATTGTCTTGTTATCCCAATATGAGAAAAATTATACTTGTCCCTCCTTTTGAATGAGTTTGAAAATGCCTTCTTATGTATTCCTCCCTCCATTTTATTAAGAACAAATATAGACAATGGACTTTTCCAATATTAAGAAAAGCAGGTAGGTTGATTTAATTAGAGGTTTTAAATTGTATAGGAAATTTAATAAGGATAGAAGGTAAAAAGGAGTAATAAATTCTTTAGATTATAAAAGAATTTGTCTCCTGCGATAGGAAACAAAAAAACATTCCCATTTATTTCTTACAAAACGAAATAGAGGGAGTATATTACTTATTTTAATTATAAATATATGATTTATTTATTTCATATGATTAGATTAACAATGCTTTATATGAAAATCGGTTTTTATTTTGTAAATATATAACTCGTACTTATATCCAATAAATTTCACTCCCATTGAAGTATTAATAGAGTATGCTATTTATCATTTACAAACCTTGGATATAGATATTTGTGTTGTACAGGGAGATTGATGTTTTTTTCCTTTTGGATTGATCCAAGGACAAGCGTCTTAAAATTAAAATTCAAAAAATCAGTTCAAACATTGAATTGAATGAGACAATGATTTAAAAGTTGATGGTTTAAATCGGTTATATTAAAATAATATAATTTAATAAATTATATTTTATTTTAAAAAATTAATAGCTAAAACCTATAACATTATTTATTTTACACATATTTAAAATTTTTAGAGTTTACTTAAATATCAGTAAAAAAATAATTGGGATAAAATTAATTAATTTTATTTTATGTCCTTATGTGAAAATTTGTTTAAATAAAAAACAAAAAAATTAAAACTAGTTTTGTTACCATGTTTTTTTTTTAAATTTAATAAATCATATCATCATATTCTAATTCCATTTTCAGTGTTTCTACCTTTTAAATTTTTTTAAATAATTTTTTATTTTAAAACAATAATCAAATCGGTTAAACCGCCAGTCCAATAATTCAGCGTTTTGGTTGATTCAACATTGATTTGATTGGTTTAAACCGGTCTCTAGTTCAACTACTCAATTGGACCGGATCAAAAGCAGGTTTACTGATTAACGATATGAACCGGCCGGTTCGGTTCTATTTTTTTAACATTGTTTAAAATATCTCCTTAGCTTTCTGATAAATATCAAAATTTTCTTCTGCAAAATGAGCCAGTTAAAAAAAACAAAAGAAAAAAGATGTTTAGAGGCTGGACCTCCCTCCGATAGGATCAGAGAGGACAGTACCGCCTTCTAAAATTATGGGACCCACTTGACTTCCCCTAACCCGATCACGTGCATATATCAATCAATTGCAGTTTTATATCAAAACGACAAAATGACCGCCCTCTTGAAAATTGCTAAAATAAATTAATAATACCCACAGTTTATTACCTAGATACTTAAAAAGAGTTATTGGCCGTAGGATTTCATATAAAAGATTAATATTTAAAAAGTTATCAATGATGGTTATTTGAATTGTTAATGTAAAATTTTTTATATTAATTATCTTATATAGAACCCTATAATAATTCTCCTCTATAATCTATACATTTTTTAAGTAATTTATGATATACGAAGTAAATATATTAAATGAATTTTTGTTTCAATTTATTTGAACCTACTTTTAAATATTAATAAAAAGTAAAAACTGAGCCTAGGGCACAGCTTATTACTAGCTGGTATCATTCCTCTTAGCTACGTTTTATATATGCCTTAAAATATACTCTGTACAGCTAAAAAAATTGCACCTAATGAAAATGTGTTGCGCGTAGGTTTTTAAATAACTTTCAGATACTTTTAGGTAATGTATTTTCTTTAATATATATTATTAATATTTAAAGTTTATTTAAATACACACAAACAAAAAAAAGCTGTATATATATTAAATGATATAAGAAGGAAAAAAATTTTGAGAGTTGCTATAGGATTTAGACTATAGAGAAATAACAAGGGGATTCATCAAAAAAGAAAAAGAAATAACAAGGGGAATGATTCTTCTCAACATGAGAAATGAAATAAGAAATGACAATTAATAAAGTTGTGATGATGATTAATGGTAAATAGTTATTACAAAAATATTAAAATTTCAGTGTAGTAAGTCTCAATACATACGTGCAATAGTGTCTCTGTCATAGCGTTACAAAAACACATTTACGTAAATCGAAATAAAATTTTTCTTATATATTTATCCTGTAGACAATGAATCACGTTGAAAAATTAACTTCCACCACTAATTTATTTTTTTAAAAAAAGAATTTGCACCATAAAAAATAGGAGGATATGATGTAGCTTTGCATGGCCACTTAATTGAAATGGGGAATCAGGACAGTTGCCCATTCCATTACGTATTAGATATTGTGTGCCCAAAAGAGGCCCTATCCACACTATGTGACAATGATAGGAGACCAGCCTTCTACTTATTTATCCTAATCTTGTTGCTTAAAGTGTTGCCATCAGTTTGGCCAAAACCAGACATGCATGGTATCACTTAAATTTTGAGAGTTGCTTTAAGTCATGCAATTAGTTTGTCATCATTCGGTGTTTAACATAATAATAAGTTGATTTTTCAGTAAATTGAAGAAGTTAAATACACCATTTGAAAGTCTTTATTTATATATATTATTGGATTATATATATGTTTACCTATTTATATGTCCAGCAAATTATTTTAAAAAATAAATATAAATACTTTAAAGTAATATATTCAGCTTCCTTAATTTATAAAAAAGTTAATTGATTTTTATATTAAGTACCAAAAGTAGTACTACATCTGATCCTTTATATAAAAGTTGGTTGACTTTTTTTAGTGATTTAAAAAGTTAAATAAATTATTTAATTATAACTTATATCATGACATACTTATGTGCATCATTATATCATATATTAGTTTATACATCGGACAAATTAGTTTGAAAAAAAAATAAATATATTAGTTAATTAGCTTCATTGGCCTTCTAAAAATTTAATTAACTCTTAATTCATGCTGAGCCAGTCAATCTTTATGTTCATTAGGGAAGTGTGGAGATAATGTTTTATTTTAATTGTAATTTAAAGTTAAATTAAAAGGCTCCGTGATCATTGATCACTTAATTATAATATATGTAATCATATCTCCATAAAATTAAAATCCTTACAGAGCGCTCTTTCGGCTCTTAATGTAAAATCTAATTATGGAGTTGATTTTTATCATACTCATAGAATCTGTTTTTTTATTCTTATCGATTTTTTAAATTATCTTCATTGATGCTCACTCAACAATAATTAAGTAAGAGAAAAATGGAGGAAATTAACATGTTTATGGTTTTCTAAAAAAATATATCATATCAACTAGCTTAACTAAAATCATTTATAGAGTAAAATTAGATAAATATATCTTACATTCGATCAAGACCATAAATAATATTTGATTATATATCAGTATTTAAATTCTTCGGGAGCGGTATTTGTTTTTAAAAGAATGAATAAAAAATGCAATATTGGACTCTCTCATTACAGGAAATAATAAAATGTCTCATTTTATTTATAGGCTAGTTGCTACAACAACAAAAATCATTCACAGGAGAACATCCACACAGCAAAAAAGTTAGAGATGAATAAGGAATTCATATACGAGGGAACTTCAAATCATTGTTAACCATTCTTATTTCGTTGCTTTTAAAAACAAAAAATTTGGACATTTCACTAATCATTTAACTTCCTTTCACACGCACATCAACGTCTTTCAACTGTTTTATTAAACACGATGATTCAGTCCATAAAATAGAGAAAGTTAGTCCCTTATTTCGTGGCATAGGTTAAAAATGCATTCATTTGACTTATTTAGATAAACGGTGAGAGTAGTAATTTTATAGTAAAATGACTTTTAAAAAATGAATATGGCATAGAATGACTTTCTACAATGTGATTTATGTTTAGGTAATAGATAGTAAAAGTGATTTATCATGAAAAAGAGAAATTTGTTTGGATAAATGTGTGTGATATGAGTTTTAATGAAAAATGATTTAAAAGACATGAATTCCAGTGAATAATACACACACACATATATATATATATATATATATATATATTATTTTATATATTGCCCAATGGTAGATTTTGTCATCCATGCTAGGTAAATGGATCCCTAAGTAAGTTTTGGTGAAAAGCTCATTTTGCCTACAAATTCAGTCCATCCCAACACTTATCCAAACAATAACTTTCTTCGACCACGCTTTGGAGCTTATTTGTGAAGTAACAAAACTTTGATTTTACAGAATCCGAAGTAATTATGTGAGAGAGTTTTATCAAAGCAGATACTTAATCGTGAATATTAATAACATTTGTCAAAGTTAGTTATTCATGAAATATGTCTATGTTGGTTCTCATGAAGTATCTCTTTTAATCATTTGTATTAAAAATTACTCCTTAAAATAAAAAACTTCCTAATAATAGTAATTAATTAAGAGAGTAAAATTTATAAATTTAAAAGACAAAATAGATTGAAGTTTCCAAAACCAAAAAAAAAAAAAAATCCCTTTACTAACGTTTATATGTATACTAGGGGGACTTACATCCCAAACAAAGAGTGAAACAAGGATCAAGATTAAAAAAAAATAATCAGCAATCTAGCCAATAGCTTCCCTTTTTTCATGTGACACTATACAAGGTTGTTAAACTCATGAGTTTAATCAAATTCATGATGATGATGTGAACTTGAATCGTAAACTACTTTTATTATTAAATAGGTATTAAGAGTATATAATTAAATAATTAAAATATAAAAATTGACAATAGTTTTATTTAAATATATTTTAAATCTGAATAATTGAAATTAAATCTATTAACATACATAATTTATCATGCTCAACTACTAAATTTAGACAAAGTTTGTATATATAGCCATTGAATGTGATTAAATAAAATAAAAATTATCACGACTTTAAGAGCAAATTAACAAGATTTTATAAGTTAGAAACGTAAAAAAAAGTAAACTCATTATGTGAACTGGCAAATTCAATCAAGTTTACATAGCATGTGTTTAACAGTTTTTGTAATTAAAAACTTCAAAGCATTAAACTCATGAATTTGACAATAATGAGTTGATGAGTTGTG
>QFDD01004199.1:0-20676 GCA_006871305.1 Vachellia collinsii | reverse complement strand
CAAGTGTCCCAATTTCTCCATGCAAAGGACAAACAAGTAGGGGCTAAGAGGATCTCCTTGGCGAAGCCCACGAGATGGCACAAATTCAGGACCTTCCCTCCCGTTCCATAGAACTCTCATGGAGACGGTACCAACGCATCCAAGAATTAAACGGACAAGGTTATCCTGAAGACCCACCTCATGCAGGGTGGTTTCAAGAAAGCCCCAATCCAATCTATCATACGCCTTCTCCATATCCACTTTAACAGCAATGTAACCCTTCCTTCTCAGTTTAGATCTCATGAGGTGTATAGCCTCTTGTTCAATGATGATATTATCACAACTTGAACGAGTTGCGATGAAGCTGCTTTGCTCAGGCCCTACCATCTCATTCATGATGATTCTAAATCTATTGGCAATCAACTTTGTCAGAACTTTAAAGCTAACATTACACAGGGAGATGGGTCTCATGTCTTTCAAAGTAGCAGGATTGTCAATTTTGGGAATGAGGACAATATTAGTCTGATTAACGACCTTAATAGTTGACGGGTCCAAAAAAGCCTGCTTAACCAAATCACAGATTCTAGCCCCAACCACTTCCCATTGAGTTTGGAAAAAGTGGGCCTGGATAATCTTATCTTCTCATCCCAATTCTCTGTTGTTTAACACTCTGAGGATCAAGTACTATGATCTATCAAGTTCATCAAGAACAAATCTGATTAAAAAACCTTTCTCTTCATGGATTTGGAAAGGTATCTTTCAATGTTCTGATCTCATTACTAATCACTTGTAAAGTGGAAAGTTGGTTCTGGGAGTTCAATTCCATGTAACCACTGTTTGTGGTGGCCCATGCAATTTGGCTTATCAATATCTGAAAATATTCAGATTGTTGCTGATATGTTAGTGCATTTCCCATCAAGTTGGAATATTATAAAATGGAATTCTAGACTTCTGAGTGAACTATATTCCCCTGATGGAGCTCGCATCATTCTCAGAACCCCTCTCTCCCTCGCTAATCAACCTGACAAATTCATTTGGACCAAAGATTCCTCAGGAAATTACTCAGCTATAGAAGGATACAAATTGTGCAGATCAATATCATCTCCATCATCTCATGATCGTCTCTAGAAATTTCTTTGGTCTATTTCACTTCCAACGAAAAATTTGTTGTTCATATGGAAACTCCTTCATAGAGCTATCCCATCATGTGATATCCTCCTCAATCATCATCTTAATATCATTGGCAATTGCTTGTTCGGATGCTCTGAGCCAGAAATTTTAGATCACATATTTATCTCTTGCCCATAGTCTCGTTCAATCTGGTTTGATGGGTTATTAATTAAGCTTCCTGTCTCTGATTTTCAAAGCTTCCAACTCTGGCTCAAAGAACCTATTAAGTTTGCAGCAGGATGGGTTACTGGAAACACTTCACTCCATAATTATACTCAAATGTTTTTTGGAGGAAAAGGAATATGGCTTTTCATAATGGTTCAATCATTTCTCCGCAGCAAGTTATCAAGGAAATACAACATGATTTATCCTTTGCCTATTTAGCTTTTACATCTTGCTCATCATCATCATCATCTCTAATTGAGAATCCATCAGTTTGTGCTTTAGGGGGTATAGATTATAATCTTCATTAGCAAGGATGGTCCATTTTTTTTTGCATAAATACAAACACAGAAGGAAGCAACATTTTAGATCATGGATTTGTTTTCATGGTCAAGCAATACAACAATTTCATTGAAGGCGAGACTCAAATCATACTTCTCATTGTGGTCTGACATGTTTTAGAGCCAACTTACATTGGATAAAAAATTCAGTCTTCTTCTCAATATCGGGAAAGGACTAATTGGAAGTCATCTCTTTCAATAAACAGTTTTTTCCACCAAAGGGAGTAAACAAAGATTTAGCAAATGTTCTCCACCAAGATATTATTTATTTTCTGCAAGATTTTCATTTTTTTTAGTATCCAGTTAATATAGGTCTTTTCAGACTTTAGATCATAGGTCTTTTCAGGCTTTAAGTTTGTATCCTTCTTCTTCTTTTATTTTATAAACTTTTATAGTTATGTGCCGGTTCTTTTATTAATTCATTTTGATCTTTAAAAAAAATTAAATCGAGGAAATTATTTAGATAAATTAGTGAATTAATACCCTACTCTTCATATAAGAGTTAAATAGCTAATTTATAGATATTAAAAAAAATAATTAAGTTATTTATAATAAATTTGTATTTGTTTCTTAAATTACTCTCTTTGTTAATGTGTATTGAAACTACTCTTCGGTATTAATAGTGCTGGGAAAGTGGGTTGAGTCCGTAGGGCTGACCTGATTAAACCCGTTTAATTAGAGGGTCAGCTTGCAGTTTTGAACTTTAAAAAAGAAATGAGTCTAAAAAGGCATCCCTAATGGGTTATGGGTTTAAAAGTACTCGTCCGTTAAAATCTGTTAGATTTTTTTTTATATAAACAATTAAGGCATCCCTAATGGATTATGGGTTTAAAAGTGCTCGTCCGTTAAAATCTGTTAGATTTTTTTTTTATAAACAATTAAGCACTTACACCAATTACAAACGGTCCAAACCGCAAAGGCCAAAAAAACCTAGAGTTCTTCTCTCTTTTTTCCCCTTAGCATTTCGACCACTACGGTAGTTAGTGAATCAACTTTCAACATTGGTTCCTATGTCCTTACAAAGTATAGAAGTTTCATTCTTCCAGATAATGTTCAAGTACTCATTTGTACTCACAACTGATTGCATGTATTTACATATAAAGATAATTTACTAATTTATTTGTATTTTTTATAGTTATTTATGGTTTTAATTTCTTTTACATAATAACTATATTTTAAATTTATGATTTTGGTTTATTGTTGCAGATAAGGAAAGTGATGCTGGTAGTGGTAGTGTTACGGATAAAATCCTTAATATTTTTATATTGCTGAAGTATAGCCTTTTGAGCGTATTCATGATGAAACTCAATCAAATTCAAATGTCTTTGAAATTGAAGATAGTGATGATGATTGATGAAGTTGAAAGCTGCAAATAAAACCTTTTATGTTATATTGTATGATTTATTTCCCTGTGAACTTAAGTTTAAGTATTTATTATTGGTGTTGTTGTTTAGAGTTGATTTTCTATACTTTCAAATAAGGATATTATTGTTAGGTGTTAAAATTGTTGTTTTCTAAAAAAAAATATTTTTCAGTTAAATAGGCCTCAAGCCCATGGATTGAGCTGTGCAAATCAGAGAGATTTTGTCTATCAGGCTTAAACGGGCCGACCTGAATTTCTAGTACTAGGTATGAACCCTTGAAATGTACAATCCATGAAGGATACATTTGAGAAGAAGTTATATATTTAAAAAACAAAGTGGATTAATATTTTATATTTAAGGCTAAATTCAATAATTCAACAAATGTTTTCATTAATATCGGATGTAGATATAATGTACTATAGTAAATATCCTTACACTCATGAAAAAAATATCTACAAAATATATGATTATACATTAATTTTAAGTTATATAAATTAATTTGAGAGAAAACAATAAATATAGAAAATAAAATTGTAACCCCCTAACAAATAATTGCCCCAAAATAAAGACACAATTGATCATTAATTCCTTAAGGTCCAGAGCATAAGAGTTGTGGGTGAAACACCTGACCCACAAATCATACAAAATATCACTCCGACCCACGGCACAACAGTCGCCCACAAATCGCCACCAAAAGTCATCAAAAGCACAAACAATTATTAAATCTCCCACTGAATTTATGGGTTCATATTTATCCACCAAATAAATAACTACCGTCTCAGACATACTAAAAGACATATTCATGAATGATAGGTCTAATTTCACAATAGAATCATAAAGATAAAATCAAAGTATGCAAGCCCTATAAGTTTGGCAATGTATAGCTACTATCAAACTGTTGGCTCATTCCCTTCACACTTTGAACCACTCAATTCCTTTCCTGAAAATAGTAAACATCCATAAGATGAGATATAAAGTTCCAATAACGAATAATCAATTCATAGAATATACAATATGGAATTATAAGTCAGTGAAATAATGCTAATATATAATACTCAAACAGAATTAATGTTTTCCAATCAATATAATCATAATACAAAAGGTGATCCCTCCATCCTACTCCTTCATATCACTTCATGACGTAGATCTAGTTTAATGCGTTGAGCAACTCAGCCAAGGTCCAGCAACAATATTAAACCAACTGATCCCCTTCGTTCTCCCTCATAGGTCTAGAATCAAAGGGTGTCTAGGCTGACTCCCCACTGGGGTCTGAGTCACATTAAAGTTAACTACTATGATTAGTAGTTGAGGCAACAATGGATATAACACAAGCCCAATCATTACAAAATCAACCCAACTACTTCAATACCACCTAATATTCCAATCCTCCACAAATGAATAAATTCACAATTTATTCCAAATAAGGATAAGTTATAAATAGTTCATCATGTATATCTTTAAGAAAAACATATTCTTTCAAAAATAATTCCCACTTCACTGAAATTGAATACATAAATATAAGGATAAGATTCATAATAAATAATTAAGGTATCAAAAATACCTTACAATCTATACAAACATATAAAATGAATTAACTATGGTTATCACAACTTCAAGATACTTGCAAGCTCAAGCCACAAAAGCACCAACCACACTCACATCAATCTACACAATGATGTAGATGCAAATTTAATATGTATGAATTAAATAATTAACTTGATTATATTTGTTTAAAGTCTTGAAATAACTATTTAAAATCCATACTCCTCAATAGACTCTCAACTATTTAATTTAACCTAAATTTAATTATTCCCCTCAATCCGACAATTCAATCAAAGCATAAATTAGCACAAAATCTCCAATTTAAAGTTTAGTGTTTCGAACATAGAATTTGTTAAATTATAAATCCTCAATTTATTCAACAACCCAAGCTTATTAAAATTTCAAGAACATCTCTAATAACACTAGTAAATGATTCAACTTAAATTTAATAGCTGCAAACAATCCATATATAGAAGAAATTACAACCTGCTTAAATCAATTATTTATTTCAAATTACTAAGACAGTCAAATCACAAATCCAAATTAGGAAGAATTAACAATTAATCCTTATCTACATTTCATTAGACAGCTACTGTTAAGATTCAATCTTTATCCTAAACTCTAATCCTAAAATTTCATTTAATCAGTACTATATTACTATCATTAAAAAGAGAAAATTATTTAGAAAAATTTTCATAAAAAAAGTTAATTGAATTAAAGTAATTTTGATTACCTAAATAATTTTAAAACAATCTCTAGATTTAGAGAATGATAACCTTCAATTGCCGACGGAAGAGGAAAGATGAGAGGACGCGGTTGCTGAACCTAATGGCTCCTGACGTGATGTGAGGGGTATTTCAACAATACCCACTATGGCCTCTTCTCCTCTCACCCTTTTTTTTTGTTTTTTTGTGAAATGGGCCACCTGCCCCCTCATCCCATTTATCTTTTTTTTTTTTTATCCTTTTCCTTTCCTTTACATATATATTTTAATATTTACTATTTCCTTATATACTCAAACACTCTTGAATTCCATTTTTTCTTTTTTGAGTTATTTCCCTTCCAACATTTTTCCTTTTTATTATTATTATTATTATTATTATTATTATTATTATTATTTATTATCACTTTATACTTCTTTTATTCTCATAACTCACATTTTGGATTAAATCTTTTTTACTTAGATAATTTATCTGATAAATTACATTTAACATAAGATATTATTTCTAAAATATAATTAAATCTTCTAAATAAATATTAGGATGTTACAAAAATAAATTAAAAAACCAAAACAACCCCTGTTTTTGGTTATTTAATCTGCATAAATGTTATTTCTTAGAACCCTAGGCTTCCCACTTCCCTGGGATTAGAATCAAAAGATTGTTGTACACAATTTTTACACTAGCTTCTTTTTAACCGCTTGGGTAGAAATGTTACATAGAAAGTAAATACCATTTTTACTCTTTAATATAAGAATTAGTTATTTTTTTAGAACATCAAATAAGCTAAATACATTATTTAGGGTATTGTATTTAATTTTATTTAAATTAATGTATTTAGTTTTATTAACTCTCTCAAAAAAAGTCGATTGATTCATATAACAAGGATTTAACTTTTAAAAAATGATATTTAACTTTCTTCGCCTATTATCATTTCGGCACTTTTTTTTGTCGTTTCATACACTATTGATATATTTGTGCATATTTTGGATACTCAAGATAGAAAAATGTGGATTTAATTTTACATTGCACATCATTACTCAATTGTGTATATTTTAATCATATATTTTTAACTGGTTTCTTATGCTTTTGATGTTACTCTTTTGCAAGAATACTCCAAGACAATGCTCAAGTGATTATAGCCAATTTACTAAGTTTTGGAAGACAAAATGTGATGAAATTAAGAATCAGAGGAGAATACATTCATCAAGAATGAAACAAAACTGAAACATAGATCAGCAACACCTGGCCCCGTGTGTGTTTGCTACATTCGGGTGAATGAGAAACAAATAGGATCAACTCCTAGGCGTTAGAATAAGTGCCTTGGTCGTGGCCATGTGAAAATCAGAAAAAATGTAAGAGTGCATAGGCACTACAATAATAAGCTCTTGGGTGCTACGACCCTGATTGAAAAATGCTATGCTTTATTAAATCCAAAAATTTTAGGGTTCTAAGTATATATAAAATTCCAATTTGACTTGGCCAATATTCCAATCTTCTGTAGGCGCATTTAGGACCTCTTAGGCGTGCTAAGGCATGAATTTTGGTAGTGATTGAGTTCAGGTTTAGAGTTCGTTAGAGATTTTGGCTTCATAAAATTGTTCTTCTCTATTCTCCTTTTCTCACTCTTGTTCAATGTTTGTGCTAACACACACACGCGCGCGTATTTTCTTTTCATTTTTTTTGAATATAAGTGGCTAAACACTTTGCTCTATAACTTTTTTGAACTCCCATATGGATTAAGTAGATGTTTCCCTTCTATATGTGTGCTTAATGATATGATTATATTGATTTTACTCTATTTGTCTTGCTTCTTATTGATTGGCGATCAATGTTATTGTTGGGTTTACTTAACTAATGCTTACTAGAACTAAATTAAATGTAGAACTGAAGTTTAATCACGTGAGAACTCAAAATTTATAAGTTGAATGGATAGTTTTGTTAATGAAATAAAGAAACCATCCCAATACATAGGGCTAAGCAATGGGTGGGACGAGCTGGCCCAATAGTCAACCCCTAGCCCGCCTATTTATTTTGTAATGGGTTCGGGCTAGCCCGTAACCCGGTATAAACCTGTTTAAGCCCAAAATAAATGGCCTAGCCAAAACCCAGTCGGATTTAGGGGGTTTAGGTTAGCCTGTTTATTTTTTTTAAGGACAAAAAAAACACTCCCCGCTGGAACCAAAGAGAAAGATGAGAAGGAGAGGCAAAAACAATATGGAAGCTCTTCTAACTAAGATTAGGTGTACTGAAGAGGAAAACTAAAATAAACTTTCTTCTCATTTCAAATCAATACCCAACAGTTTCTAGTTCTAACATTTTAACAGATTTCAACATTCTTAATAGTCAAAATTTTCAGTTTTAAATTTAAAAAATAAACAGAAGACACACAAATCCAAATAAAAATCAGTAGGGGAAAAATACCAAATCTGAAAGCGATAATGTGTGGCCAAGAGGAAGGTTGATCAAAACTCAAAAGCTGTGACAAAAGATGATGACATCGTTCTTGCAATCCATCTGTGACAACGTGAAGGAAGGCAATCGACGACGTGGAGGGGAAAGGAAACATCTTATGTTTAAGTTTTAACATCTTATGTTTCATCAACCCAATCTTAAGACTTAATGTCAGCTTGTGGACAATGAGACGGGACAGATTTGGACTGTCTTGAAATGAATTTTCAAAGCTATACAATACACGTCCATGAACACGTGTTGCAAGTTTTATTGAACGTATTAAAATTAATTTTTAGAAAATAGTTTTTGAATAAAAGTGGTAAAAAAAGTGATTTTAAGGAATAAATTTTGAAAGTTAACTTTCCAAAAGTAATGGTTTTTCTAGGGAAAATGAAGATGAGTTGTTAATGCACTAAAATGAAGTTATAACTAACAACATCATCTAAGTATATGGAGTTGTTAACATAATTTGACAGTAAATATGTGATTTTGTAGGACTATTCAATTATAAAATCTCTTACACAAGATCTCATTGTAATTCTCTTTGCACAGTGTTTTAAGCTTGTCACTCTTCTTTTTTCTGCATAGTTGTGGACTTGTGGTTTGTTTTTATGTGTATACAATGTATGTATGAGTTGTGGTTTTTTTTTCATAGCTCTTGCCATATTGCGTTCACAGCTTTTTCAGCCCCTTTAACGAAGAGAGCTTTTCAAAAGATTCAAGTAGGACTCAGGAGGTTGAATTAAGATTGTGAATTAATATTTGAATTTTCATTAAAAAAATGTTAATATTTAATATTTGATAGTATTTTGAATATATATGAGATGAGTTTTTCTTAATTCTCTTTCTGTTTGATTTTCTATACTCTTGGTAGAGAAAAATCCTATATAGAAACAATGTGATTGGGATAATTTATTAGCTAAGTTTCTTTTGTTATCATGCACATGCATTTTTCTATTTGAGGAAATCCTATTTGAGATGTTAAATGTAAGCATCTTTTTCAGAGAAATACTTACATACTCCCGGAGTGCTACGTCATTCATACTTTGTCCAATGAAAATGTTCTACATGTCATCTATTATGGATCTCATATCCCATAAATTTCTTTGAATTATTCATCTTTTTCTATAATAGATATCTATTGTAATGAATTATGAAAAAATGAAAATAATCAAGAGAAATTTATGGGATATGGGATCACAATAGATGACACTTGGAATATTTTCATTGGACAGAGTATGGATGACATGACACTCCGGGAGTATGTAAGTATTTCTCTCTTTTTCAATGAAAATTCAAGCTTTAATTTATCATATATCATCTAATTGAAAGCAATCTTTTATAAAGTATTGATGAGTAGTAAATGTAAAAACCTCTCCTAAATAATATTTAATTCTTAATTCATCATTTGCGAGGAATTAGTACCAAACCGATTGGTACTAAATGGTTCATGAGAGGAATCTAAATAAAATAAGTTTTTTTTTTGGCTGTTCGTTCAGTCAATTCTGGGCCTAATCTTTAATTGTTGTCAAGATTGTAATAGCAAAGTTGGGGTTGAAAAATAAAGCTCAACTATAAAATGAAAATACAACATATAAAACAAATTAAATTTTCTGAAATGCCTCAAACTGACTATTTAAGTTAAAAGCTTGCCATTTTGATTGTAAAAAGGAAAAAAAAAATGCGGTCCAAGGAGGGGAAAGAAGCATGTTTCACATGAACCAACGAGATTTTACAACAACAAAGTGATTTGAAAGTGATTTTATATAACCCGATCTAAGTATGTGAAAAAAGTTTTATTTCAATTTAAGTGAAAATGCTTTTAGAAGTTGGATGTGTTTGGATTAGTTTTTAGATAATAGCTTCTATCTCAACTTGCATAAAAGTGATTTTAGATAATAGATTTTATGACAAAAGTGATTTTGAAAAATGAAAGTCTTTGGATGGTTGTTATCAGAATAGCTTTTTTAATGTGAAATTACTAAAAAAGACACAGAGTAATGTAATAATTATATTAAGACAAAATCTAGTTTCTATTTTTGTTTCAAATGTAAATACCAGATAAGCATATAAAGACCAATGTATTATTTAAGAAGAAAATGTGAATAAATTTTATAAGAAATAATTTAAATTAAATGTACCTAAAGAAAAAAAAATTATAACATTGTAAATCCTATTTAATGACACCTAAAGACTTGTTAATGATTAAGAACTTGTTGATCACTTCTAAAGATTTGTCAATGAAGTAATAAATTTGAGGAAATGAAATAATTTGTAATTAGTCATTATTTTAAGGGTTTAAATGCAAAAATGTCCATTAATGGCGGCGGCGTCATTGAAAACACGACCAGTGAAAACAGGGCAGGTTGAATAATGGAAACATGGCTTATTTGTCTCTATCAGCTGTTTTTTAAAAACGGATTGAAAAGAAAAAAATTATTTAAATTATTACTTTGAAAAAAAATAAGCATATAAAAAGTTTGATAAGAATAGTACTTCGATGGAGGAAAAATCATCAAACCGAGAATAAAGAGGTGAATTAAACTCCTTCAATACCACATAGAAGTATACATCTTCTCAAGTATTTTAATCAATGTTTTTTCATTTATGCAAATTACACAAGGAATTGAATCAGACTCTGTATCGAGGTTTATAAATGGAAGAATGATCCCTGTGTTCGCTCACATCAAATATATGCACAGCATCATCTCCAATCTTGCAGCAGGAATTCAATTGCGATGGTGAAATATGTTTCGTACGGTCCGATCCCTCTGCCTTTTCTATTCTTCAGGCTACATCCATCTGCAAAGGGGGATGGGATTGATACTTATGTGGTAAGCTCCTGCACTTTTTGGGAGATGCCCTCATGAAGTCTCAAAATGATATGTCCGCTTGAATTGTGTGTTGTTTCTGTTGTCCATTTCTCTTTATCAACAAAAGAAAGTTTCCATTGCCTCAAATATAAACTGGTATTGGAGTTGGGAGTTCAAGTAGAGGCTGTTGTGGCATCAACACTCACCGGAGACAAACCAATTCCTCTGGAAATACACAAAAAAATGCTGTAAATTAGTCATTAGCCATTCATTAAACACAAACTATAGTTCTATTATGCTATGTGGACAATGTTTCAAAGAGATGTTTCGGACATCGGTTATTACTAGCTAATTGTCTCCGTTAGATTAAAAAATGAAACTGTAAAACTAATTAGATTGTTAAAAAAAATCTTACCACGTAAAGCAATCAATCTTTGGACCTGTACTCTGTAAGAAAGAAAATTAGTGTAAGCAACTAAATGTGATAAAAGAAAATTGCAAGTGACAAATTACTTACCCATGTGGCTATAAAAACATTGACGCATATGTCAAATTTCTTAGTTAGCTCTTCAATGGTTTTCTAAAATTTAGATAAAATAAGAACACATTCAATAAGCAATAGCCATAACATTAAATTAACCAAATTCACTACTTAAAGGACTATATTTGGATAAGGAAAATGTCCATCCAATTCTATCATTAATGTTCAGATCAAATAGCAAAAACAAAGTTTTATGTTAAAAGAAACACATTAGTTTATCAACTAAACTTTTTGATACATCTAGTTTACCAACATGGTATCAAAGCTAGTTTATACAATATTTTTTTTTGGCAATTATAAGAGTATAGAGTGTTGGAAAAGCATAGAAAGAAGAGAGACGAGGAAGGGAATGAAACAAACGAGTTATCGATTTATTTTGTTAACATTTGCAATGAGTCATGCATGCTCCACATCAGCATATTTAAACAGACGTAAATTTCATCATCCTTTCATGTCTTAGAAAGCATGATAGAGCTGTTAGACCCAAAAATGCATGAGATGCTAATGAGGCATTCAATCTAAACATTAAGGCCAAAGATAGATCTTTGCTAAAAAAAAAAGTACTGAATTACTTACACAACTCTCATCATCTAGATGGTCGTTGTAATTATATCTATAATAACGTCAAAATATAATTGAATATACCTATCTTTTTTTTTTCACCAGCATTATACTAGGATGCCAACTTTTTCTTCACTACTAATAATTCAAACACTTTTCTTAATGGTCCTTGCAGTGGAACAAGGGTCCACCATGACCAATTTAAAGGGAAGCATTGATCAAACTATTTCTTCAAAAAGCTATAGTTCAGTGAAAAATTCTTTTCCAACCAAACTATGTTATAAACTTTTTCCATAAAGTGCATTGTGGATGGTAAGAAACAACTTCCTTCTTTCTGCAAACAAAAAGTTTTAAAATTTAAATAGGAAAATCATATTTAAAAACAATACATTTCAAACAAAAGAAAAGAAAATCCCAGAAAAAAAAATAGTTGAATTAGTCAAATTTAACGAATCGTTAACAAGTTATCTTACACATTTACAAATTTAAAAATTGAATCAAATTATTTTCATACTTTTTAGTTATTTAAAAAAATACAATTGAAGACAAAAGCATATAAAGGCGTTTTGGCACTCTCATTTATCAAGTTGAATGTTGAGTTGAATATTATTATTTCCTTCAATTCTTGATATGGTATTAGAGCTAGGTTACATAATATTTTCCTAGAAGTTTTTTCCAAACACCTTGTTTTACTTAACTAAATCAAATTGTTTTGTTCTGCATATAGGTTAAGGAAAAAAAAAATATAACTTTTAAAATTGAAGGCAAAATCATATGGTATTAGAGTACTCTCATTTATTAATTTGTATGTTGAATTGAATATTCTTATTCTTTTCAATTTATAATATGGTATCAGAGTCAGGTTATATGATATTTTCCAGAAGCTTTTATCAAATACCTTATTTCACTTAATTAAATCTTTTTTTTGTTTTGCATACAGGTTAAAAAAAAAAAAGTTTTCAAACTGAAGATAAAAACATATAAATGCTTTTTTGTACTCTCATTTATCAAGTTGAATGTTAAGTTAAATAGTATTATTCATTTCAATTCTTGATATAGTATTAGAGTCAAGTTATACAATATTTTCTCAAAATTAAGACATGAAATATTACATACCAATGTATCATATTGTATAGCTTTAATTCCCAATTAAATATTGCTATACCTCTTATCCAATTACTGTGAGAATAATTGGGGCATACCTTTACCATGTACTTTATAATTCACCTAAAAAAGATTACAAAAATATAAATATAAGCAATAGATGACTTATTTACAAATTACAATAAACTGATTAATTTCTTTAAATCAAATTCAATTACTTCCACCAATCATCATTTGATTTTCCTTTACAATTTTCGTAGATGAATAAGCCCTAACCCTTAAGATCTAATTTTATCTCCTCCAAAACCACAAAGTTTTTATATATAAAAATTACTTTGATTGCTGTTTCACTTAAAATGTGTGATATATCCTATTGATATCGTGCAGCGATACTACCAGACACTTTCAGTCAATATTTTGTTGTCCTCTCCATCCTGTAGCCTTCATGAACCCCATATTGGACAGCCTTTTTACAAATTCCACATTCAATAGTGATTTGTCTCTTCTTAAAAATTCAAGATATAAAAATGCTTATAAAAATGTAACATATATAACCAACAAAGTCCATTTGAATGCCCTTCACATTGATGCTTCAATTGTAGACTAACTAGAAAAAGATAAAGATACAATAATGGAAACAGTCACCAAAATCTTACTAACCTTGCAGAAACTTGTATAGGCTTGACAACTTACATTAGATGCAGATTCTAAATTACCTCTAGAATCCCTAGGATCATGGAGAAGACCTCCCTAAGAGATCATTAAATTAAAGCAAGGTCAAGTAATAAAAGCAAAAGGAATAATCTAGAACAAAAATAAAATAAATCAGAATATGTAGCTAGGGCCAAACTTGAATATGGCAAACTTAAGTGAGCAAAATTGGACATGAGTTTTTAGGGTTTTCGACAATACTAGATAACATTTAAATTCCCATTTGAACAAAAGTAAAAATTTAAAAATCACAACATGAAAAGATATTAGACTTGAAATATAATCTTTTCAAAAGAGTACAAAATGACTCTTAATGCAACAACTTCTATAATCATTAAACATTCATACAATAATCGTTAAAATAAAACACAATTAGACAACATTCATACAATAATCAAAAAAGTTTACAGCCATTTAATTTTTTTTATTAGGGTATTTTTGAAAGTGCAATTAGCACCTTAAGTATTTATGGGTGCAATTTTACCTCTTATATATTAAAAAATAGAGCAATTCAAGCCCACGAACCTATGAACATTGAAGACAATTAGACAACAGAAGCCGAGATCAACAGAGAAGAGGGAAGAGGCGAGTCAGCAGAGAAATCATACCGACTAACATCACCTGAGAAGAAGAAGCAATAAAGCGAATTTCAGGTTTTGGATGGTAAGGAAAGGCTTTGGAGGCCATCCTTCGCTATTTTATTCCACCTGGTAAGAATGCATGATCAATGGTCCAACCAACTTTAATCTCCTATTAGTCAAAAAAACTACCCAATCTCTTTCACCCAGCTTTTCATTTTTAAATGTCTATAATATAATAATGACTAGTACTAACCGGACTTCAAAAATGTAATTGTAAACAGTTGACATATCAAGCAGACATCTGATGACAGCTTGACAAATGAAGTAACTATATTCTGTTGTCCTGGGTCATTGAATATCCGACCAAACACAATATTCAGCTTAATTCATATGGTAAAGCAAGCAAATTGATGTTTTACCTTTTTTTACCTAGGTTTGGCAAAATGAATTGACTGTACAGAGGAGTGGAGCAATGAGGTCGCTAGTGATCAACTGGTTGTAATTGAAGCAGGGCAAAAGAGAATGTAGAGATAGCTGGAGCAGCGATAGGGCAGATAAGCCAAGATGGCTTAACAGCAGCAACAGCAGACCAGAGAGACTAGAGGACTCTGGAGCAGCAACAACAGAGTGGGTTAGAGAAGAGCAAGTTGCAATACCTGATCTAGCAAATGAATTCTTTTTTAAAAGAGACATTTCATTTAATTCATTCTCATCCTATAATGCCAGGCCAGACAAGTAAAAATAACACAACATCTATATGTGTCTATTATTGTCAACAAACATCTTGTTATGGAATTGTTATATAAAGACGAAAAGGGAAACAGATCATAGGTGATACCAGAAGAGAGTAGAAGCAGAGAGGGAAAGAGAATCAAGGGAACTGAAATGCAATGCCCTATTAATCTGTCAACACTCTTATTACAATAGCCTTGGGGGATTATTTATAGCCCATGACTCCAAACTACCTTGACGGCTAACCGGTTCCATTTATTTATTTACATAAAACATATCAAATTATAATTCCTAGTACACCAAGCAACATAAGTATAACTTTCAAATTACATCATTTGTTGCACAGTATAAGCTAACATTTTGTGAGAACTCAGAATCTCATTCTTCTTATTGATGACTTGAGTGCGATGTACAGGGAAAGATACAAAGAAATCATAAAAACGTGGGAATCCCACATTACCAGCAGAAAATTAAATGACATAAAACAAAAATTCCTGATTCCATAATATCTGAGACATAACCTATAATTAAATGAAACTAATTGAATAGGCTTTTGGGTTTAGGGTTTGTCCAAAAGCTAACCAACACATTTACACAAAATGCTTTATAGAAGCAAGCACCTCCTAGCTATTTCAAGAACTTCATCATTATTATAGCAAGAACTTCATCATTATTGAACTCACAAATTATTAGAAGAAAACAACAACAAAGCCTTGTCCCACTAGGTGGGGTCGGCTATATAGATCATATAGGACTACACATTGCTTGATTCACCCTCTTTACCAGTACTTCCAATAGCCTTCTCTGAACATGTCCAAACCATTACAATCGATTTTCCACCATTTTCTCCTTAATAGCTGCCACTCCAACCCATCCATGAATTGGATAATTACGAAATCCTATCCATTCTAGTATAACCACACATCCATCTCAACATTCTCATCTTAGCCACCATCACTTTATGCTCATGTCCCTTTGAAACCCAACATTCACTACCATAAAAATTATTAGAAGAATGTAGCAAAAAAAAAAAAAAAAAGCATCGACAAAAACATCTCTAAAATCTAAACAAGCATTTGGCTCGCTTCATGCAACTTCAAACTTAACATATGCAAGTCTAAACTCATTAATTCCTAACTCCATATTCTCTTTAACCCAGCTTTTCACTTTTAAATGTCTATAATATAATAAGGACTGGTACCAACTTACCTTAAATTTGTAAGTGTAAACAATTGATATATCAAGCAAACATCTGTTGACGACAGCTTGACAAAATGAAGTAACTATATTCTGTTGTCCAGAGTCATCGAATATCTTTTTTGTTTTTTTGCCAAACAGAGTCATTGAATATCTGACTCAACACAATATTGGACTTAATTCCTATGGTGCAACAAGAAAATTAATTTTTTACTTTTTCTTTTTCCTTAAATTGGCAAAATGAAGTGACTGTACAGAGGAGTGGAATAAGGAGGCCGCTTGTGGTCAACTGGTTGTAACTGAAGCAAAGCAAGAGAGAAGGTAGAGATGACCAGAGCAGCGATAGGGCAGAAAGGCCGAGATGGCCCAACAGCAGCAACAGCGGACCAAAGAGACCAGAGTGATCTGGAGCAACTGCAACAAAGAGAGCTGGATAGCAGCAAGTGGTGATGCCGGATCTAGAAAATTATTTTTGTTAAAAGAGACATTTCATTTAATTCATTCTCATCCTCCCTAACACAAGCCAGAAAAGTAAAAATAACAACAAACAGATTTAGAATCAACAAACATACGTATGTATGTCTATTATTGTTAGCAAGCATTTTGCAATAGAACTGTGATAAGAGTGAGAAAGATGAAAAGGGAAAGAGGACATAGGAGAAACCATAAGAAAATAGAAGCAGAGAGGGTAAAAAAAAAAAGGAACTGAAATGCAATGATCTATTAATCTATCGACATGCATGGTACTACATTAGGCATAGATGATTATTTATAGCCTATGACTCCTAACCACCTAATGGCTAACTAGTTCCACTTATTTATTCACACAGCACATTTCAAATTATTATTCGTAGTACATCAAGCAACATAACTATAAATTTCAAATTACACAAGTTTTGGTAAAATGTAAGCTGATATTTACACACAATACTTCATAGAAACAAGCACTTCCTAACAAATTTAAGAAATTTCAACATTATTATAGAGACACTAAAAGAGGAAGGGAGGATATATTGAACCCACAAATTACTAGAAGAATGTGAAAAAAAATAAGCATTGACAGAAGCATCTCTAAAATCCAAACAAGCATTTGGTTTGCTTCATTCAACTTCAAACTTAACATATGTAAGTCTAAACTCATTTATTCCTAAGTTCCCATTCTCTTTCATCCAGCTTTTCAATTTTAAATGACTGTAATATAATAAGGATTAGTACTAACTGGACTTCAAATTTGTAAGCGTAAACAATTGAAATATCAAACAAACATCTATTGTTGACAACTTGACAAAATGAAGTACCTATATGCGTTGTCCAAGGTCATTGAATATCCGAAAAAACACACTATTCAACTTGGTTCCTATGGTCCAGCAAGCAAATTAATGTTTTACTTTTTTTTACCTGAGTTTGGTGAAATGAAGTGACTGTACAGAAGAGTGGAGCAAAGAGGTTGCTCAGGGTCAACTGGTTGTAAATGAATGATACCAACAGAGAAGGGAGAGATGGCCAGAGCAGCTATAGGGAAGAGAGGCCGAGATGACTCAACAGCAGCAACAGCGGACCAGAGAGACCACAGAACTTTGGAGTAGTAACAACAGAGAGGGCTGGAGAGCAGCCAATGCGATACCAGATCTAGAAAATGATAATTTTGAAAGAGACATTTCATTTAATTCATTCTCATCTCGCTGATACAAGACAGAACAATAAAAATAACTACAAACACATTTAAAACCAATTATATCTACACGTATGTCTATCATTGTTAACAAGCATTTTGTTATAGAATTGTGATCAGAAAGAGAGAGAAAGATGAAAGGGAAGAGTACATAGGAGAAACCAGAAGAGTGTAGAACCAGAGAGGTAAAGAGAATCAGGGGATCAGGGAACTGAAATGCAATGCTCTATTAATCTGTCAACACAAATAGTACATTAGCCTTAGGAGATTACTTATATCATATGGCTCCTAACTACCTCAACGGTTGATTGGTTACATTTCTTTATTTATTCACATAAGAAATTTCAAACTATAATTCCCGGTACACCAAGCAACATAACTATAACTTTCAAATTACATAAATTTTTGGCAAAGTATAAGCTTACATTTACACACAATACCTCATAAAAACAACATCATTATAGCAGGACTAAAAGAGGAAGAGAGGATATATTGAACCCACAAATTATTAGAAGAATGTAGCAAAAAAAAAAAAAAAAGGCATGGACCGAGGCATTTCTAAAGTCTAAACAAGCATTTGGTTCACTTCATCCAACTTCAAACTTAACAATTAACATATGTAAGTCTAAACTCATTCATTCCTAACTCCCCATTCTCTTGCCCCAGCTCTTCATTTTTAAATGCCTAAAATATAATAATGACTAGTACTCACTACCCTTCAAATTGTAAGAGAAAACCATTGACATATCAATAAAACGGTTGTTAACTGACCTCTTAGAAATAAAACCCCCCAACTATATTACATTACATACAGTCCCATTTTATTTAAAAGATTGATAATTTCGACAAGCTGTATAATGTCATATAGCATACCATGAATTGAAGGAGACCTCCAAGTTTATGAAAAAAACAGAGAGACTCATAGTAAAGGGAGCATTCAAGATAAAAATGACCTTGATTCAGCAAACATTCAAGTTGCTAAAGCAAATAAAAATTAATGTAATAGAATAAAACTCACAATCAAGCTCCACTTCTAACTCTCGATGTGACTGACAATGATAAAGAAAATAATCAAGAAATTTAAGTTTGGTAGCTGTCAAGTCAGACAGCTATTATCACGAATATGTAGCGTCTAGGGAGTGGAATCAATTTTTTCAATGAGATATGATTTACTGTTTTAGCATTCAACTACGCCTATACACAAATTTCAGAAAAGTTAAAGAATTATACTAAGTAAGCAAGCAGGACCAAATTTGTTTAAAAGTAATTAACCAAGGAAAAAAAAGCTATAGTAAATATTCAACTCATTCAGCATCGAAATGGATAAAAAGGAGTAAACAAGGAGATAAAGACTCCAGGTTAAGAGGGTGATCACCAAAGAAGTTATGGGAATGATAAGAGAAACCATACCTCAAAGAAGAAGACGGCGAAGCCAGTCACAAGACACGGTTGAAGGCTCGTCGTCAATAGAGGCGAATAAGAAGAAGGCGCGCCTGGTCTGTTTCGAGATTGAAGCGAAGAAGAGGAAGAAAGACGAAAGCAGGTGAAAGGTCTGAGACGAGAGAACGTTGGAAGCGGCCAAAGTAACGGTAACTAGTTTAATTTTTAGGGCCACTCCCCATAGTAGTGGTACTAATAATAATAATAATAATATTTTAAAATCATATTTACTTGCAATAGTCTTTTATCTCAAGCATTTAGGCATGCTCTCATAAAATCAGTTCTATCAGCTGCAAACCTTCATGTTCTCTCATGTACCAAACTGCCTCTTCACATTTGTCAAAGAAGTGATTTAAGATGCATTAATTTCTTTTGGGGATCCAACGGTGATAAGAAACGGATTCATCTGCTCAAGAAGGACGTTCTATTCTTGCCTACCAATGAAGGAGGTCTTGGTCTTCGCTCTACTGCTCAGGTAAATCGTGCGCTCTTAGCTAAACAAGCTTGGATAATCTTATCTTCTCATCCCAATTCTCTGTTGTTTAACACTCTGAGGATCAAGTACTATGATCTATCAAGTTCATCAAGAACAAATCTGGTTAAAAAACCATTCTCTTCATGAATTTGGAAAGGTATCTTTCAATGTTCTGATCTCATTACTAATCATTTATAAAGTGGAAAGTTGGTTCTGGGAGTTCAATTACATGTAACCACTGTTTGTGGTGGCCAATGCCATTTGGATTATCGATATCTGAAAATATTCAGATTGTTGCTGATATGTTAGTGCATTTCCCATCAAGTTGGAATCCTATAAAATGGAATTCTAGACTTGTCAGTTAACTATATTCCCCTGATGTAGCTCGCATCATTCTCAGAACCCCTCCCTCACTGATCGACCTGACAAATTCATTTAGACCAAACATTCCTCAGGAAATTACTCAGCTAGAGAAGGATACAAGTTGTGCAGATCAATATCATCTCCATCATCTCATGATCATTTCTAGAAATTTCTTTGTTCTATTTCACTTCCAACGAAAAATTTGTTGTTCATATGGAAACTCCTTCATAGAGCTATCCCATCTTGTGGTATCCTCCTCAATCATCATCTTACTATCATGGGCAACTGCTTCTTCGGATGCTCTGAGCCATGAACTTTAGATCACATATTTATCTCTTGCCCATAGTCTCGTTCAATCTGGTTTGATGGGTTATCAATTAAGCTCCCTGTCTCTGATTTTCAAAGCTTCCAACTCTGGCTCAAAGAACCTATTCAGTTTGCAGCAAGATGGGTTACTGGAACCACTTCACTCCATAATTATACTCATAAATGTTTTTTGGAGGAAAAGGAATATGGCTTTTCATAATGGTTCAATCATTTCTCCGCAGCAAGTTATCAAGGAAATACAACATGATTTATCCTTTGCCTCTTTAGCTTTTACATCTTGCTCATCATCATCATCATCTATAATTGAGAATCCATCAGTTTGTGCTTTAGGGGGTATAGATTATAATCTTCATTAGCAAGGATGGTCCATTTTTTTGCATAAATACAAATACAGAAGGAAGCAACATTGTAGATCATGGATTTGTTTT
>QFDD01004198.1:0-12321 GCA_006871305.1 Vachellia collinsii | reverse complement strand
ATTAATTGTTTCAAACAAGAATTATGTAGCATATATCACAATCCTTTCATGGTGTCGAAGAAGGAAGCAGAGCAAAAGACGCGAAACGCCGTAAAAACAATGAGCACCAGTAAAGCAGCGAGAAATCAAAGAAAACCCCCGAGGAAAGTTCGAAGAGGAAACAGAAATTAACAAAGCAGTTACTAATATTAACAAAAACACTTGCAAAGCACTTTACCTTACAAAAAGGAACTTTGAAATTGAGTGGCAATGATGATGACAATAAAACAAATTTGGTAATTAGTATCTGGAAGCGCATGAAGCTCAGTGTGTACTTCTCATCTCAGTTTGGCTGCTTCGATATTTATGGCGTGCAGATCGTCCGCACTGTGCGCGTGGCGTGAGGAAGCGAGTCTCAAGATGACAGGCCTCAACCGGACTTTATTGCTTGTTCGAAACCCAAAAACGCCTCGGACTTCCACTTCTATATATATATATATATATATATATATAATCAGGTGAAATCATTTAAAATAAAATTAATCTATGTTTGGGAATAACTTTTGAAAAGTGATTGTACGCAATCCGAGGTAAGTATATGAGAGGAGTTTTGTCTCGACTTATATAAAATTACTTGTAGAACACTTAGCTTTTTAGAAAATGATTTTACATAATCCAAAAAAAGCATTTGAGAGGAGTTTATCTCAACTAGTATAAAAGTAATTCTGAAAGTAGTTAACAAATAAGCTCAATAAAAATTCAATATGGTCCAAAAAATTGTAATGTGTTATGTGAAACTTTAACCATAAAATTTGTTGCTATGAGCATATGTTACAATTAAATTTTTTGCTGCAAGCATATGTTACAATTAAAGTAGACACAATCTTTATAAGATGATGTAATTTTAATAACTATGTTTAATTGGCTCAAAACGTTTATAAAGTTAAAAAAAGAGTAAGTGGGTCCTACATAATCAGACGGAGGTTTAGAAAATTGGTCTTATGAGGAATGTACTTGGAATATTGGTCTTATAAGGAGTGTTTGTATCATTTCATTATTTTTTTAGTCTAACACTTACTCTTTACATATCATTTTAGTGAGTAAAAAATTCACTAAATTCCCTTTATTATACTCATATAGATATTTCTAATGATGGAATTATTTTGAGGAATAGATCAATTTTTTTTCTTTATGGTTTAGAATAAATATTGAGTTTTAACCATTGACTATATAATTGGATATATAAAATAGTAGTTAGATTTTATTAGTTTATATTTGTACATCTGTTGATTTGATGATGTGAAATTATTTTCACTTAAAAAGTTTATTATTTGTGATATATATAATATCTGTACCAATTAAATTTGAATTTTATAATTTATTTTAATTTATTAAAGCTTGTTTTGATTGTTGAATGGGTTGAATTTGAAGTTTATAATAGTTGATTGATGTGATTTTTTCCTAAAGATTCAAAATGAACAATTTTTGGGATACTTAAGATGAATGGAGGAAACTATTATTATTAATAATTTTATCATGTATTATAATCTCTCATATTGTGAGTAAATTCCTATTACGCAAATAATTTCATGATAAATTACAGTTGTCATGAAATAATTCTGTCCTAATGTTACTTAAATCTGAATAAAAAAATTGGGATATTACACATTAATTATATCCTAAATAGGCGGTGAACGATTGTAAAAGATATCCACTTTCAATCACTTATCATAATAAGGATATTTTGAGAGAGGATGAGGCAGCTTATTTTTTTGGGTTAAGTACCAATATCTTCACAATTGAGGCAATATTATTCGAAACACCGTTGAATACTAAATATAACCACTTCTCCCAATAATGATTCAAACTTTAGTCCGGTGGCCTATCCTTTGGGAGCTGAAACTGTAATCAAAAGTTAAAATTTGTTCTATGGAAAATTGGTAGGACAAAAACTTTCAAAAGGGTGACATTTACTTACTGAGGTTTGCTTATTTTGTTTTACTAATGATGAATCTTTAGAGCATCTTTTTTTTTTTTCCTCTTTATAACTTCCCTTTTTCCTGAGCATATTGGTTTGGTGGCGTGTTAGGATTTCTAATAGGTGTTAATTCATATCGAACTACACACACACACTTCAATGGATTTTTGTTCTGGGAAACTAACCATAACGATCCAACTATAATTTGCATATTATTTGCCTTGTTGCAACTCTATTTTTACAGGTGTAAAAATTACACGTGAACAGTTATAATTGATGTAAAAATGATTTAATCATTAAATATGATTTAATACCGTTACTTTTTACGGTGTTATCCACGCTATTTTTCCATATGTATATTAAACGGTGTTGGATTATATTTAACGATTATGTCATTTTTGCTTCTGAATGTTCATTGGTAATTTTACATCTCTTAAAAAAAGTATAAATTGTTTATGGGTATAAATTGTTGCACCTTAACCGGATAATAAATTGATAAAATTTTCTACATTTACCCTTCTTAAAATTTTTGTCTATCTCTGTATTTACAAATAACTCACTCCTTTCTATTCTCTTTTTCTCCTCTCAATAAAAACTAAATATTTATGAAATTGAAAAAAAAAAATCATCAATTACTCAACGAGTGGTTTACAATTAGAAACAAACTTTTTCCCCTGACTTACATGGAAAGCAGAATTATATATGTTAGACTCTTCGTGGTACAACGTACGAAATCAAATGTGTCATGCAAGTAAAGAATAACTGGTTCTTTCAGGTTATCATCATTTCGATACTCATCACTCAAACTTAAAATCAATAGTTTTGATAATTTAAATTTTATTTTATCTAAAAATTAATCTTTATAATATATTAAAAATTTAGATCATTTTATCCTTTGAATGATCAAAACCTTTGCTTGAAACTTGAATGATTAAAATTAAAATAAAGATAAATTTAAGTAATCAAAGATTGTATTAACCTTAAATCATTTCTAATATATTTCATACAAATTGAAAAAAATATTAAACTTTATTAATTCCATTTTGAAATTCAAGGGCTTTTCAATTTTATCTTATACCCCCATAGGAACAAAATTAACAAGAGAATAAAATGAAAAATAAAATTGTATCTTCATAAAAATTTAATAATATAACTTATAAAATAGAACAAGAGGAACGTCCTCAACCATCATCCTAACTTCACTACAGTTGCAACTAGCACTTCGGAGTATGCTTAGTAGCTTCTCATCTTGTATTTTAAATGGGACAATTAAGAGCTTCTAATTTATATTAATTATAGTAAAAAAATTAAAATGTCAAAATTTCTATATATTTTTTAAACAAAATAAAATATCTATTAATAACTATAAAGATAATTTATTACTAGTGAGTTATTTAATATATCAACATTATTAAGTTTTTTCAGAAAAGTCACTAATAATGTTATGTTAGACACAACAATGTCTAACTATTTACTATGTTTAAAAAAAACCATTGCATTAGCCCTTGTAACATGGACAAAAAAATTAAAATGCCTCTTGTAATAAAGATAGAGAGAGAATATGTGCCTCTTTAGATTTGCAGCAAAAGCTATTTTTTCAATGTGATTTACAATTTATAAAACAAGTATATGAGAAAAGTTTTGTCTCAATTTACGTAAATATATTTTTCTAATGTTACCCTAAACATGTCCCGTATATGCCTCTTTGAAATGAAATAAAGATAAACATTTATTTTAGTTTTTTAAATTCACACAAAATCTGGTTTGCCCCTTTATTTCTATTCAGTGCTTTTTCAATCATCTAACTTTAATATTACAAAACATTTTTATTGATATAATAATTTTAATGTTGAAAATGATAAGAGAAAATCGGTGTAAATTCATGTTTAAAAAGTTATTAGTTATAAGAATTTAAATTAAAGTATTGATACTTTTTTATGTATATAGAAACTTATCACGTCCTTTTGGCTTATAAAACTTTTGAACAAAGAATGTTTACCAATTTTCTTTAATAACAATTATAGTTACAAAAAATCATTTTTTAGGGGTAAGGGTATAAAAGGGTGAAACGATATTTTATAAAATTAAAGGTTAAGGTATAACTTTATTATAAAATTTTTTACTAAAGAATAATGTTACCTCTTAAAAATATTAGAAGTTAATATCAAAATTTTAAAAATAATATTCATTTTTTAATGTAGTAAAATAATATTGTTATGTTTTAAAATTTTCAGAACAAATAATCGTGAATCAAAAATTTAGTGGATAAATTTGCATGTGAAATTGAACTTTGTAAAAAAAAAAAAAAAATCACTGTACAAATAGAGTGAAGCCAGCGTGTTCCTTTGCTGCCACCTTGACCGAAGATAGACTGAATCGCCGAAGTTGGTCGTAGATATGGCGCGAAACGCCGAAGTTGGCACTGACGGAGCTGAATCGGAAACGCCGATAATTCCGCGAGGCTTTTCGTCGTCAAATCCTCTGCATAGTCTTAATTTCTTAGCTGGCGTTGCCATGTTATACCAATTTTCTACAACCAATTTCGTTACGAAGCTGAAATGCAGCCAACTAAAGAAGATACGCAGACAGCTTCGAACATATATTCAGGAGAAATTTAGTTTCCCAATCGATCTTGGTTCAATTCGTCAATCTCCACGAATCTTCGTAATCAAAATTGTGAGGATTATTGGGGTTTATTTGGTACGTTTTGGGTTTCCAAGTTATTGGGGTTATTGCTTCTCAAAATTTTAATGCGTGTTGAATCTCGACATTTCATGTTTGTTTTTCAAATTATTTGAATAAATTTGTTGCGAATTGTGGATCAGAATTGGTATAAGGAGACTGCTGATTTGCCGGGGCCGCTTCCGGGGAATGAAACTTTGCGGCTTGACGTAGCGGGTAAGTTACTCTGACATCTATTGTGAGTCCCTTTTGCTTTTTATGATAGTTGCTATGTTCTGCCTCTCGTGAATCAACATTACAATTGGGAGAGCAAATAAGAGAAAGGTATTTTGAAATTTAACAAAGTTTCTTCAAAGAAGAAATGAAATAGAAGCGATGGAATAACCATCAGCCTGATGGGATTTTGCGTTCCTCCATTGAAAAGTTCGCAATGGGATACTGGGATGTGGGAAGGGATATGTGTATGAAGCCCTGAAATTTGCTTAACTTTTTTTTTTAATTTCTAAGGTTGCTTTTGACTCTATGAAGAATTATTATTTGTTCAGTTTTTGTTGAGACTGAACTTATTTTTTGCTTGTCTTTCATCTTCTCTTATTGTTTTTCATGTAAAATGAACCTTTACCCATAACTTGGAAATTTCGATTATCTATCCCATTTTTCCTCGCACTAAAATGTGGCCCTAATAGATGAGAATAATGTCAGCAAGTAATAATTTATGCATTCAAGCACTTATGCAGGAGTTATTAAAGGGAAAGAAAGTGATCAGTAATGCTTACGGAGACATTTAATGAGAACACAAATGACAAGCATGTAAAAAGATCTTCAGAAACTCTTGATGGAAAAGGAGCCAGTAATATTTTATGAGGCATGTGATGGGAGTGAGAGCAGTGTGGATTCAGAAGAGCTGGTTGACGTTAAGATTGGAGGTGAAGGAGAAAACCCAGGAATATCAAGGAGTGCCAACAATGATTCCTCAAAAACAGATGCCAACAGTGCTAAAACCATATCATCAGATGATTTCATTTCATTACAAATATTATCAAATGATTTCTTGCAAGCGAGAAAAGTTAACTTTGATGAATCTTCAGCATCAGAATTTGTATCAAAATTTGAACAGATAGATGCATCTCATGGGAGCATCGGAGTTGAAAGGGATAACCCAGAAACATCAAGAAGTGATAACAATGATTACTTGATAATACATACCAGTGGCATTAAAAGCGTATTGATTCAAGATGAAGCATCAAGTTCTCACTCTTCATCAGAATCATCATCAAATGATTTCTTACAAGCTAGAAAAGTTAAGTTTGCCAAGTTGTCGGCATCTGAATCTGAATCAAAAGATGAAGATAGTGATGTCTCTCATGAGAACTCTAAAAGCACTAGAGGTGAAAGAAAAAACTTAGAAACATCAAGAAGCTGTGACAATAATTACTTAAAAACAGATGCCAATGACACTAAAAGCATATTGGTTCCAAATGAAACATCGAGTCCTTCCTCTTCATCAGAATCATCATCAACTGATTTCTCCCAAACCAGAAAAGCTAACTTTGCTGAATTTCCATCTTCTAAAGTTGCATCAAAAGACGGAGAGAGTGATGTCTCTCGTCAGAGGTTTATCAAGTCTGAACCTGGCAATGACTTTCCAGTTCGTGGATCAACATCTCCAATTTATACTTTGAAGCGAGGTCATAGGAGCATGTCCCCAACTGTTGCCCCCCCAGTCCAAGTGATGGATCGATCACCAGAATATAATTCCTACAGGATTCCATCTTCAGTTTTTGCAGTCACTACAAATCCTACGGATTGGACCAACGATTCTGATGAATCATTGTTTAGCATTCAAATAGGGAACCCTAGTTTTGCCAGAGACCATTTGTTTACAGCTCCTGAATTGCGCAAGTCTGTGGAATTGACTAAATCCGGTGAGTTGAATATGTTTAGTCCACAACCTTCAGTTCTAATAGAGGACAGAGACACTTGCAGAAAGAGTGTCGAGATAGAGGACTCACTAAAAAGTGAAATGTCAGATGAAGATTTCAAGTTAGAAGGAAGCCTCGATAAAAACAAAAACAAGAATTCACATCCAGCTATAAGTTACAAATCCCATGGCAATGGAATCGGAGCACAGTCCTCTGCTTTACCTATGTGAGCCTATTTCATTTTCTGATTCATGTGCATTGTATATATTTCACTTTCAACAAAATGTAGTTGTGGTTTGCATTAATTGATAGAAACTAGTTTAGCTTTACTCTCCTCCATCAATATAGAGTAGATAGAACCTAAATGTCAAATTTATTACGATGTTTCTGTGCAGAAAATCTGTTGACATAACACAGAATGTGCATGCATAACTGTATGTCTATAATCTAATGGCGAGAACCTTTTGTGTATTGCAGAGAAAAGAAGCAGGAAGCACCATCAAGTTGTTCCTGTTTGAAATGTAGTTTGGCGCTCTGTTGTTGTTGGCATGCTTCTCCTGTGTATGTTTCTCTTGGTGTACTCCAAGACATTTTTAAACATCAAATTCATTGCACTTTATAGCATTTACCTTTGCTTTCTGCTACATTTCGTTTTGTTCAATGTATTTTGGCTTTATTTTCCGCTTCTTTTGTTCAATGTTTGACTCTTGTACATATTTTATAGGTTGTAATTGTCCTTTGATTCTCAAGAAATTCCTTTTAGCTTCACCTCAAACTATATAAGCTCATTGATTTAGCTTGTTTGAAATTGTTTCAGTTCACCAGAAGTGGAAAATCATATTTCTATGCAGACATATAATCCTCAAGTTACTTCAGATTCAACTTCAAATTGTTGCAATTTGTGCCAGTGCTTCTCTTGGCTTTGTTGCACTTGTTGCTCACATACTGATAGTCGTTGTCAGCTATCTTGTGAAAAATCCTCCAAAAAGACTTGCCGCTCAACTTCAAGTTGCTGCAGTTGTTTCAAATGTTGCTTTGGATCTTGTTGTTCATGGGACAGTTGCTGCTGCTGTTTGGAAACAGATAGTACTCGACATCAATCTCTTGATAAATCCTCTGAAGAGACATCCAGCTCTTGGTCTTGCTGTTCATGGGGATGCTGCTGCTGCTGTTGTTCAGAGACAAATGGTACTCGACACCATTCTCTTGATAAAGCCTCTGAAGAGACATCCAGCTCTTGGTCTTGGTCTTGCTGTTCATGGAGCTGCTGCTGCTGCTGCTGCTGTCCAGAGACATATAGTACTCTACACCAATCTCTTTTTAAAGCCTCTGAAGAGACATCCGGTTCTTGGTCTTGGCCTTGGTCTTGCTGTTCATGGGACAGCTGCTGCTGCTGCTGCTGTTCAGAGACCGATAGTACTCGACATAAATCTCTTTGTAAAGCCTCTGAAGAGACATCCAGGTCTTGGTTTTGGGCTTGTTCTTGCTGTTCATGGGACAGCTGCTGCTGTTCGGAGAAGGATAGTAGACACCAATCTCTTTATAAAGCCTCTGATGAGGCATCCAGCTCTTGGTTTTGGTCTTGGTCTTTCTGTTCATGGGACAGCAACAGCAGTTGCTGCTGCTGCTGCTGTTCGGAGACAGATAGTACTCGACACCAATCTCTTGATGAAGTCTCTGAAAAGGCATCCAGCTCTTGGTCTTGGTCTTGGTCTTGCTGTTTATCGAAAGAAAATTGTTCAAAGACAAATACTCCTCGACACCAATCATTTCTTAAAACCTCTGAACAAACTTCTAGCTCAACATCCAATTGTTGCAGTTGGACTTGCTGTTCTTGCTGCTGTTGTTGAGGGATTGACTTTTAAAGAATTCATACATCTTTTTAATTTAGTTACTATCTTCAGGTATTTAGGTTTGATCAGATTCCATGTCCCATAGCCATAGGATCCATCCCTGAAGACTTGAAGCGCTTATCATTTCTAGATTGTACATCAAAAGGCAATCCTGGGTGTTACCTGAATTTTTGAAACTAGCATGGTGTAAACATGGGAAAGGAGTTGTCTGGAATTGTATAAAAGTACTTGAAGGGATTTCCCAAATGAGTATGTACCTTTTCTTCCTTATCCTTTAATTGCTACTTTCTTCTTGCTGTAGTCTGACGAGGTAATGGAGATGATGATGATGATGATGATGGCTTTCAGCCCCTGATCTATGCCCACCTACCTGGTTTGTAAAATAATTTTTCTGAAGTTCTTGGATTTCTTTTACTTCCATTGTAAATTTACTGCAGATTAACGAAAGTCACATGATTTTACGGTAGAACTTTTGATCTATTTGTTGCTTCATTCTTTTTTTTTGTGACAACTTCATTTGCCCTTTGTCATATGTATACTCTGCTTACATACAACTCCATATAGAACTGTCCCTCTGTATATATTTGTGCCTAAAAAGAACTGGAGATGAAATGCATTTGGCAATACCCTCCCCTTGAAGTCAAGTTTCTCAAAATTAAGGGGTTGATTCTATTATCTATTTTTATATTCTTAGAAGAAATCTATAGAGTAATTTTTTGGAGCAAGTTTTGGAAGGAAAGGATTAAAGGTAAAAATATGATCCAGTCATTATTAAAAAAAAATGTCTAATGGTGAAGTGGAAGGTGAAAAAAAGGTTTTTTCACTAATATACTACAAATAGTAAAACTATTTACCTAAATACTACATATAAAATATTATTTATCAATATGCTACACTTTGCCAATGAGTCTGTGAGATTCATTAACAAAATCTTGAACTCGTTCACGCAATGAACAAATTCAGGCAATTTTTTTTTTTTTTTTCAAATATGAGTTCCAAGTTATCCCTCACTCCCCCCCCCAAATATTATCCCGCTCCCTTCCCCAGCGCCCCCCTCCCCTAATAAAAAAAATGTTATTTTTTTAATTTTTTTAAATACTCTCAAACTGATCTAAAAAAATAAAATAAACCCTTATAAATTATATATAATTAATCAATCATTTAATGTGACATAAAATTACAATTGAAGCATATATTACAACTTTTAATTTCCCCTTCCTCAGTTATAATACATGCTTCAGTTATAATTTTTTTAGAGTCTGTATTAAAAGGAAAGTAAATTTAGAGCTTGATATTACACATAAATTAAAAAGGGGGAAATTAAGAGTTTATATTTAATTTTAATAATGATCTTCCTAATCCACTCAAAAAAAAAATGGTCTTCTTAACTGACCCAAAAAAAATAAGCCCCTATATAATTTGTAGGGGCTTATTTTTTTTTTGGGCCAGTTAGGAAAACCATTATTAAAATTAAATATAAACTCTTAATTTTCCTTTCCTTAGTTTATGTGTAATATCAAGCTCTAAATTTACTTCCTTTATAATACAGATTCTAAAAAAATTACAACTGAAGAATGTATTACAATTGAGGAAGGGGAAATTAAGAGTTATAATACATGTTTCAGTTGTAATCTTGTACCACATTAAATGATTAATTAATTACATATAATTTGTATGGAGTTTATTTTATTTTATTTTTTTGTGTCAGTTTGGGAGTATTTAAGAAAAAAAAAAACTTGTTTTACTTATTAGGGGAGGGGGGCGCTAGGAAGGGGAGGGGGATAAATGGGGGGTGGGGTAGATATAACTTGAAACTCCTTGAGCGCCTGAACTTGTTGAGTGCCTGAACAAGTTCAAGATTTTGTTAGTGGGTCCCACGGACCCATTGATAAAGTGTAGCATATTAGTAAATAATATTGTGTGTAGTATTTAGATAAATGGTTTTATTGTTTGTAGTATGATAATAAAAAAATCTGAAAAGAAATGATTAACTATATATATACAAGAGAAAATTATAATTAAATCCAACTGAAATGTTAAAATCTAAATTCAGGTCTATCCTTTCAACAAATTCTTAATAAGTGTTTTTAGCCTTTTTAAATATTGTTAAAAGACCAGCATTCCCCTCTATAATAAAAAGGAAAATTGAGGGTGATTAGAAGCCTAATTTCAACCCTAAATTGTAAACTTGTGAACTCTCGAAATTAAAATAATCAAAACTGAAATTAAACATCTTCCTTTTCAAATTAATATTTATTTTTTATAGAACTCTTTATATATATAAAATTGATGTTTATCCAAATGATATGTCTCTACCTTCTCAAATGGTAAGTTTTTCTACAGTCACACTAACTTTAACTCAACATTACATGTTAAAGCACTCAAAACTTATTTCATTAGAATCAACACATGTTGATTAATGAGATCAGTTATTGAATAAGGATAGTTTGAGAAAGGATTTTACATTTGGAACATCCGAAACATATTTATTGAATTTAACTACTGTAACTTTTTTTTAAATTATTTATTTTTTGTTAAAAGAACCAGACGGAGTAATTGATTTATCAAGAGTAAAAATGTGCCGCAACCAACTAAAAAATTGAAAATAATAATTAAGGGCCAATTCAAAACCTTTCTAGAAGACTAATTGAGAAAAGGAACTATTGGTAGAAACAGGTGTAAGCTAAAGTTTTAAGCATGTGTTTAAATTTAGCGTTGGACAATGTGGGAAACAAAAGCAAAAAAACTAAAGGCTTGTTTGTTTTTGTCTTCTGTTTTCTTATTTTCCAAACTGCATTTAAAAAAATTTTAAAAAGAAAAATAGAAAATTTGTTTAAATCATTATTTTAAAAAAATTGTTAAATAAACATACCTAGATGGGAGGGTATAATTTTAAAGATAATTGAAGTTTTTTAAAAAAAAATGCCATCAAGTAAAGAATAAATGAATTCCCGACTATCATAAAAAAATAATAAATGCAAAAACAAAAACAATCAAAACTTGTTTTTGTTTTGTTTTTAATTTTTAAAAGCAAGTTCATGTTTTTTTTAAAAAAAAACAGCAACTTATTAAAAACATACGCAAACAATTTTTTTTGTTTTTTTTAAAAAAAAACAGTTTTTAAAAATAGAATCAAATACCCCTAATTCTTCGGATAGGAATCTTAATACCTTATTTGGTACATGGAAAAGTTTGTATGAAACTGAAATTGAAAATGGAAGTGGGATTAAAAAGTTTATTTAGTATACACATAAAATCATGATATTTTTTTAATCTTATATATATATATATAGTAACAATTTATCAAAATATCCCTATCAAAAATAAAAAAATCCTCTCCTCCTTCACTCTAGCAGACAGCTCCAGCCAACACTTCTATTGCCAAACCTCTGGCAACAATGTTCACCACCCACACAAAGAAAAGTCATTCGATGCCATTAGCCTCGCAATCCGAGAGTTATCACCGTCCTCGATGCCATCAACCTCCAGATCCTCTTCAACAACTACAAGGTTGGCAAACACGACGTCCTTGACGGCACCTTGATGCCCTCCACCGCCTCTAACCCACAGATCGGAGGCTTAATATCTTCCTCTTCTTCCTGTTGCTGCTCTAGAGAATCCGACTTTTGGAAAGATTTGCTCCTTTTCGCCCTCTTGTTGTTGTCGTTAATCTCCTTCATGCTGTCATTAATGCTAAATGTTTTCTTCGGAGTTTTCCCTCCAGGTGCCTGTGGCTAAGGACGACGAAGTAGGGAGACAAATGGACGCCGAAAGGTTGTGACGCCGAAGGATCTGTGAACCGTGCAGGTCGATGCCGGAGCGGAAGGCGTTGGACTTTGGGGAGAAGGGGATAAAGTAGTTAATAGATAAAATAAATGGGGATATAATAGTCTAAAAATATCACTCA
>QFDD01004197.1:0-19565 GCA_006871305.1 Vachellia collinsii | reverse complement strand
GTGAAGATGCTTGGGAAAAGGCAAAAGGCATTAGTGTGACTTATCGGGTCAATTGAAATGGGACTTGGCCTCGACATTAAGATAGTGGCAGTTGCGTCGGAGAGCAAATACAGTTTGTTGTGAGAAATTACCTGGGGGAAGAGGGAGATATGTATGCACATTTACTGGTGGAGTCATTATCAATGGAATTGAGAGGACGAAGGCAAGAGGGAGGGGAATCTTGTTGAGAGGGAAGAGATGTGTCAGTGTACCGGCCATTTCTGTATGGCACGAAGCCAATTCTCTCAGGGAGGAAGGAAGGAAGGAGTAGCGTGAATGGTTAGCAGATTGAACGCGTTAAATGCGATGCCATTTGCATTAATGTCCCCTCGCGTCCCCAGCGTTTCCGACAATTCCCTCTACCAGCAATAGCGAAAACGATGAAACAAATCGCATTCACTAATGTCAATTGTCAGTCCTCTGCTTCTCAAATCTCCCCCACCCCCCCTCCTGGAGGTTCTCGTCCATTGCCAATCACCCCCACTCGAATTTAACCCGGATTTTGTCCTTTAATTCAAACCTTTTTTTTAGTACGCAGAATTCAATCCACAACTCTTATTTCCAGGCCCAGGCTGCTACACATGGCTAACTACCTACTTGACCAACGCTGCACTGAGCCACAGTTCAACTGGCGGTCCTCCACTCTGAGACCTTACAGTTATGAGATAACAAATCGGCCACCTCTGCATTGCCCTTCCATTCATAAAACTCGCTTATATATGCCATGTATTGCCAAGTCAACACAGGGACAACGTGGCCAATTTCACCAAAGGAAAGCCAAGGCCCCTTCATAGCATCAGGATCCTAGATAACTCAAGTGGAGGAATGCTCAAAAGAACAAAAAAAAAAAATTCAAATTCAACAAGTTACTATGTGCTTTGAGAGCTCATTCCAATTATCGTGAGATATTGAGTGTCCTATATGTGATTTTAAATTCCCTTTAAGCTTCGATATGAAGTGGTCTTGCCTTGTCATGTTAGACAGTCAAAAGGTTGCCCTGCCGCGTTCTCAAATTTATCCAGGGAGCCAAGAACGCAGGATGTATGTCCGACATGAAAAAGATGAGAGGCGATAAAGGATGATGGCGCTTGGGAATTCAGATAAAATAATCCGCATCAAAGAACCAGAGGCCTTGAACCGATCATGAACCAAGATAATTCATGCTAGTAGGGCCCTTTCATACAGTACTCGCACATAATTAAAGGGTCAATATTCTGTCAGACATTATTATCACAAAAAAAGAAGAAAAATCTATGAGGAAAGAAGTAAATAAAATCGGACCTTCAACGTTGTTCAGTGAAGGTCCACATTTTAAGTATCATTAAGAAACAAATTTTTTTTCATTTTAACATGGACAAGCCAAATATGAGTTGATGAGGCTACTAATAATCACTGTTAATGTCAAAAAGCGGGCTAAAGAACAAAAGCTTCCAAGAAAAAGGCTTGCATCAGGAAGACAACGTTAGACCTTTCAAGGCGGTTGTAACCTGAGGAAGCTTGTCAGGAGCTCTCTGTTTATAATCCTTCTCCAAAACTTTCGCCGCAAGAGAATGTACTTGTGATTTATCCTTGTCTTCCTTGCTCTTTCCTTTCGTAAGCTGAGCAATAGCAGAAGTACACTGGAAAACAAGAGCAAACTAAAAGATACAGGCATAGAAATAAAAGGCTTTGAAGACAAGAATCACGTAGATATTAGTATCCTAGATGTCAGCCAATATCCAGAATGCTTATGTTTAGTTATCATAGTATTTAAGATGGCTTAACACCATCTAAGATATAAGACGGCATGGGATAACACTATTTTGAGTAGCATCTCATAGAGTATCACATCAAACCAACTTCCAGCATTGTTAACTTCTATAAAATATCAAACGTGTTATTGATAACTTTCAATTGCCACCCCAAACATAAGTACTAGAATATGTTGTTATCTTATACATCGCTATCCAAGATACACGTGAGGCAGTAAGCTTTATATTTTCTTAGTGAGAATTAGCTACTGATCGAAGAAAATCTGAATTCTATCAATGACAAACTGACTGGTACTTCAATTGTAACTGGAGAATTGGGATGTTCAGAGGGAAAGACAGAGAAGAAAGGGAGCAGGAGCTCACCAAGCAAATACCAAACAGTGCCCTGGTATTCTTGCCTCCTGTCAAGTCTATAGCGGATGCATAGTATTTCTTAGCAGTCTGGAGGTTTTCTAACCCACCAAGCGTATAAAGTACCTATAAATACCATATATCAAGATTATGCTATACTCTTGCTTCCATTCATCTTCAGTATGCAGTACCCTTTTGTTAAAAACAAATGAGAAAGAAAAGGAGTAGAATTTAATCAAAATAAAATAATGATTATTTGTGAAGAAATTGCTTACATCAGCATAGGCTAAGTGGAAGAGAGGCACAGTAGGCTGTGATATAATCAATTCTTCATAGCAAAATGCTGCTTGTTTGTACCTAACAACAACAAGGCAAAAATTAGTACATAAATAGAACACAAATCCTACATTCGCACGGAGAACACAAATCCTACATTTGCAGGGAAACGTATAATTCTGCAAGTTCTCTCCATGCATCATGATCTGCCATGAATCTGTTAAAATGAGAGAAGAATTCAGGTCATTTCTTCTTGGATATATATTCAGAAAAATATTCTCCCTATTACCCTCAATTTCAGTAAAAAAAAACAAAAAATCAGCATCTCTCTCACATTTCTAGATATTTATTAAGCAAATCAATAGCCCCAGAAATGTTGCCCTGTGCCTTTGCTATAGCCACCCTCCTCTTATGGATGATCTGTACCCAAAAAAAAAAAAATCAAAGCTTAGGTTTTCTTTTCCCAGAGATGTTTAAGAATGAAAGTGAATATATTCTTACATCAAAACATTAACATGATGAAAAATCACTTTTTTAAAGGTATTATCACACAGAATAATCAGAAACAAACTGGACTGGTAAATCCCTTTTGTTTTGTATGTTTTTTCTTCTTATAAGGTTAAGTGAGTTACTTGATCAAGAGGATTATCCTCTAAAAAGCTTGTGTAGGCCTTTTCCGCTTCATCCCATGATCCTTTTGCTTCAAGCAACATTGCCTCCAGCCTGCCTGCACTTTGTCCAAAAGTAATAAGCCACCAAAAGTCATTCTATTTTAGAGGTAACATATACTAGCACATTCCTAGACAAACTTACATGAGGGAACTTCTGACGAATTCTTTAAAGTGAATGATTTGAAGATGGAAATGCAAGTCGTCCAATTAAAATATGCACATATTCTTAGAGATTAAAAATAAAGTCTAGATGCACAGTGTAGATTTGCATAATTCACTTCATGGACAGGAGGCAGGATTTGGTTGCTGCAGTGCAGAATTTCAGGTGAGAATAGTTCCAGTCACATGCAGTCATCTAGGACAGCACAAACTGATGCAACATAGGCGATGTGTATATATTATAATTCATAAAATCATGATGTTGCTCCATCAATAAGGAGTTTTTAATCTATTGGCTGCCCATGGGTATAACCACAGGAAGTATTGGTAAATTGCTAAATGATTAGTTTGTAACATTTGACCCCAAGTAATGTCCAATTAAGAGTCATATGTTCAAGTGGGCCCATCTGGGTTCAGGTGGTCCGCATAAATGTTTTCCTGTTAAACTAACTACTCATCAATATAAAATATAAAATCTCCAGAAAATTACACTATTCATAAGTAATGGACAATGCATCTCTCATGCTCTGTGCCGTTTCTTTTTTATTGCTTCCATCTATTTTCACATATTTCGTTGGCTCCATGCAACATTTTTCTTTAAAAAATTTCTTCAATCTTTTTCTATGCATTTTAGTAGGATTTAAATGTTTTAAAAATAAATAGTCTTCTGAAATCTTTCAAAGTATTATCTATTCTGTGCATCAAACGGGACAATAAATCTACTTGGCCACATAACCTAGTGCAGGTAAAAATAAGGATTGTACAGGTAGCATTGTTTATTATAAGCATCTCTTTTTTATACAGAGCTGGACACAGAAAGATGCATAATTGACATAGATAACTCCAACTTACCAACCCTTTTACTCTCAGGGAATCTTTTCTGGAGAACTTTTATACAGTCCTGAAAAGGGAGTTACTTTTTGTCAACTGAAAGGCATAACATCTCATGCATAGTTCCTCATCATATAAGTAGTAAAATAATGCAGAAGAATTAGTATTCCAGAGCCACAAAAAAGGACAGGCAAACAATCGACAACTGTCTGCTTCGCAGGTTCAGAAATTATACCATTACAACAGGTATAACAATATACTTAAAAGCCACCTCATACAAGAATCACAATACATTAACATAAAAGGCATGAACCAATTTTATAGTTCCTTGTAGAATTCGTAAGACCCATCTTACACACACCAGCAGAACTCCAGAATAGAAATGCAAAGAGAGCAGAGCTTGGAATCAGATAAGAAACAAGATTTCAAGAATTCGTCCTTGCATGAGATTCCCAAACTAGCATCATACAATGAGAAAATTTCCACCAAACTATACATCTAAACATAAAAAGGTCAGCATTTTACAATTTATTGACAACATTATGCCTCAAAAATATCAAATCCAATTAAAACTATGATAAAGCCTTCACTACCTTGGCAACATCAAGATGTTGGCAATCCATAGCTGCAACAGCGACCTGCTCATACAAAGTCCATTCTGCATCAAGGAGCAATAATTTATTTGCTAAAAATTACATTTGATAAAATGTGGGTTGTGAGTGAAGGAATCAATAAATCAATCCACCATCAGAAAATGCAATATGTAGCTCTACAAATTGTCACGACCAATGCACTGAAAGAAGTTTTGAGACAGTTCTAGTAAATGTGAAGATGGCGGCTCACTTCTCAAGAATGTTAATGCAACTATTGGGTGGGTGATGTCATGGAATCGGTTAATTCGGTTTCTCTTCACAAAAAATTTATAAGATAGGACAAAATAGTTAAATTGCTGAATCATAAGAGCAATAAAAATTCTCCAATGCCCTTAACCCATCATTATTACCCCAGCCATAAAACCAATTTGGCACGAATCTTAAGGCTGTAGGAAATTCGACTTGTCCATTTGACTTTCATTATCAGGGAAGCGAAATTAGTATAGCGGAGAGACAATTCATTTTTCTCTTTTGATGACCGACTGAAAAAACAATTATCCAATAGGTAGTATGCAATTTACTGTCAGCTTAAGAAAAATATTTAAATAGAAACATCCTTTTAGCAAGACTCTTTGGCCATATCCTATGTTTTTTTTCTACTTGCAATAACTTCTACAACACTATTTTTACCCTACTGGCTATAAAACAAAAACCAGAAACTCAATTTCTACATTCCAACAGAGAAAATCAGGAATTCAAGATGATTGTATACAAACGATGCCCAAACACATAATCAAATTACTTCAGAATGAAAACTGAACCAATAGCATATAAAATAGATCTGTAAGAACCTAAATCACACAGACCCGGGTCGGGAAAGGGGTAAAACTAGATCAGACTGACCATCTGAGCCAAGACTGGATCGCTTTCTGGGGTCATTCAATATGGACAAGCCATGCTTCAACACTTTTTCTGAACGCCGCAGCTTGAGTTTCCTAACGAGGCACAGGTACTCCCAGGCTCCTCCGCCTCCATTATCGACCTGGTTTTCGAGCCTGTTCAACTGCGTATCCTCTGTTTTGGTGACCATCTTGACCAGATCAAAGATACAAACTTGGAACGGTATAATTCGGTCTCTCCGGTCCTGGTTCTGTGGGAGTGGTCAGGTTTCGGATCTTCCGATTGACTCTATAAAGCATAAACACATTTGTCTCGTAGTTCTGGTCCACTCAGAAACTAAGGCCAGGTAAAGCACGACAAGAACAAAAGAAGTGCATAGCCAAAAAGCCTAACAATTCAACGCAAACAACGAGGAAGAGATCGCAATGTGCCGGCCCAAGATCTGGGGAGACTGCCATATACAAATAACAAAAGCCCATTATTTACAGCCCATTGATTATATTGAACCTTGGGCCAATTTGTTTCTCAGATATATTATCTCAGGGTGAAAAATAAGTACTCTATGTAACCAAAAAAAAAATAAAATAAAATAAGTACTCTAAATGTTTGATATGCTTATTTTCAATTAAGCAAATACCAAACTATTGTTATCAATCATTTTAACTTATTTTTAAAAATAAAATAAGCCACCCTGTTTAAATGATTATTTTATTTTGGTGTTATCGGTGTTTGGATTAATTTATTTTAAATGATTTTATAGAACTTTAAATAGTTATATACAAAAAATTTTCTTTCGATTTACTTTAAAAAGTTTTTTAAATGATTTTTAGATAAATGAGTATTTGGATTATATAATTTTAAAATATTTTATGAAATTTTAAGTAAGTATATTAAAAAAGTGGTGTTTTAAACTAGCTAAAATTCAAATGATTTTGATTTCTAAATTGAGATTCTTAAGAGTGAGAATCCTATTCATTCGAATGTGATAAATTTATTTAAAAACATCTTTTAAAATATGAGTGTATATAATTTAAAATAAGTATATAACAAAAATTTTATTTTATCATTTCTAAACATACTCGACTAAAGTCGGGATCAGGGAAAGACACGGTCGGACTTTCGGCAAGAAAGGAAAACCCCGCGTCCCGGCCTTTTTTAGCATGTAAAACGGTGCGTTAGGTAGGGAATGCGGCGGCATATAGCTGTAAGGAGAGTAACGTCCATCTTGCTGAGCACAAAACCCTACTTATTTGGGACCATCACACGAGTCACTGAGACAACTGTCACCAAACTTCAGGAAACTGTGATGGCCGTGAAAGCTCTGGACGAGTTCGATGTTGGCATCTCCTGCTACATTTCCAACCTTCCTGGTTTCCGTGGGATTTTAAAGCAAAGGTCTTCGGTTTTGTAGCTCTTTTGGTCCTTCTCACTGTCCAGGCTCCGCTTGGTTACTTCGATTATGCCTGAACAGAATGATTTCGGATGTACTATTCCTCATGAATTGCTTGCTTGAAGTGCTTCTTTGCCTCTCCAACCTTTGTTAGCGCTTTGTCTTCTGGGTTAAAAGAACAAAAGTTGAGATATCTTTCAGTTGCAGTAAACAGTAAAACCATAACCTGTTTACAGTAGAAACGTTGATCGATCCCAAAACCTAAAAAATTGATACTAGAGCCTTTGATATTGGCTTTATGGATCTGAACCCTGAGGGAACATATATAATAAGACAAACCATCTAAGTTCTGATAAAAAAAAAAAGAAGAGAATGAAATGGTTTTATGTTTATCTTGATTGAATTATTTTATCTTCCAAGGTGTTTAGACGTTCTTCAAAATTAGTTCATTTGCATTTTCCCCTCCTTTTTCTATTCCATTTGTTTCCCCAATATTTGTGGCCAACATCCCCAATTAATCATTATGCTCGAATAACGTTGAATCACATAACAGTTCCATGTTGTGAGTCAACGTATTATTATTGTTTTTGTTGTTGCTACTTCGCAGTTTCTTGTTTATGCTGTATTAACTGTGTTCTTGTTCAAATTTGATTCAGGTATTCTGATTTTATTGTAAATGAAGTAGACACAGAAGGAAATGTTGTTCTATTGTCCTCTCTTGATGCCCCTGAGGAGGTACCTAGGTTTTGAAGACGATTTAGGATAATTTTTTCAATTTAAGTTTCATATCTTTAATTTTTTGACTTTTTGGACCCTTTTCAGAGTGTTGAAGAAAATCAAGAGCAGACATCTGACGCAACAAATACAAGTTATGCGTCTCAAATTGAGTCATTCAAATCTCTTGCTGGTGATGCTGATGCAGAGCGTGTGGAAGAGTTTTTGAATCAATTGAGTTCCAGTTGTGGAGATAGTGTTTCTCCCATTGTGCTATCCCCAGATTCTGATAAATCTCATAGAACGGTGGGTTTAAGCTTTGTCACATTTCTCTCGTTCTTCTTAGGGCATACTCGGTATTTTTTTGATTCATTAATTGATTCCCTATGCGCCAAAAAATAGGGCACTCTCAACCTATGTTACATGTGGGAAACATTTGGCAAGATACTAATAACAGATAGTGCTTTGGTCCAAGGCAGGGCCTTTAGGATCTGAAGTGATATCATTATAACGGATATTAAAATTCAATACGATTTTTTTTCCTGCTTGATTGAAAAAACTGGTTACTTAACTGGATCCTTTTGATTCCTGCCTCATTTGTTTAATTTATCCTTTTATTCTGTGATTATAACTGAAGATTGTGGTAATTATGTAAATAATAATTTATTATTTATGCATATCCTAGGAGATTAGTTAGAGGATATTTAGGATAAAATAATGGAGAAGATTAGGGATCTAAATTATCTCCAAATCAGGTCAGGTATATAATTATTATTTGGATTCTCTTATGCACCTGTATGTATCGTTGCTATCAGCTAATAGAATCATCGATTATTCATGCTCATAATCGTCCACAAAGATCAATTTAAGTCTGTAGTTTGTTACAAGCAAAGAAATCACTAATTGGTACTTCTCAAAATTTTCAGGCATTGCATAATTTCTTTAAGGAGAACTTCAAGTTTCTTGTCACTGACACTATTGATGGACCAGATACTTCATCAAAATGCATTCGTGTGAGACTGGATTTAGATGGACCTAAGAACAAAGGTAGAAACTCCAAGAAACGCAAAGCAAGGGATGGCAAGCCTTTTGATAGCAGAGGTTCAGAAAATTGGCCAGCAAATGTTGGCAAATTCCTCAAGTAAGCTGTCCATCCGTTTTTCTATGAATTAACCGATGCCTACTGTCTTCCATTTGATTATTATTTTTACGTGTATTTATGTTGTAATAGGAGTTTAATTTTCATTCTTAAATGGATTAATGGATTCACAATACCGCTTTCTCTTAGAATGATAACAGTCTTTTATTAAATATTGATTTTATGGAAATTACATGATATACAATGAATTGGTTTAAAAAACCACAGATGATAAGCAGTTGAATTGGTTTAAAAAAACACAGATGATAAGCAGTTAATTTGATCGTTTAAATTAAAGGGGGAATGCATGTTACAGAAGGACAGAGGGGAATAGATTACATTAATATTAGCCAAGTTAAGCGAGATTGCTGGATGAGATTCATATATTTACATCCTTGTCTTTAGGTTTTCTGTTAATGTGGCTTGTAGAATTGAAATCAGAGGGTGTATAGAGGCCAGGAAGGAGGCTGATAGGTGATGCAAAGAGCCAAGGAAGTTCACTCATAATTATCTGAAGAATAACATGGGCTAACCTTACAAGTGGTTACTTATTGACCGTGCCTGCTTGTCTTTAATGTTTTATACTCCAACACCAATTGATTTAGTTACACATTTTCTTGAGCACTGTGGGTGTGGTGGGGCTTCAATCTAGTACAGTCTGTTTAAGTACGAGGTGCATTCATTCATTCAATTAGAGGGAACAGAAAGTTGAGTTTAGTCAACTGGATCTTTTTGGTGGGTGCCCATATGGTATTGTGCAGAAGACAATAATCACTTCTGGAGGATAGAGATCTCAGCAAGGATGGGACATTATAGATTATTTTTTGAATTGATTTATAATATTATGAAACTGATAAATATTCATCATTGCTTTTGATCTTTTGTCATAATCTTTTGCCCCTCTTTCTTTTAACTTCTGTTTTAAGTTTTTCATAGCTGCAGGCTGAATGTTTACATCAATATGATCACTAGGTTTCATCTTTATAAGGAGAATAAAGATACACAGGAAGCTCTGGGGGTGATTGGAAAGATGCTTGGCATACAGGTTAGTGTTGCCTGTCCTCTTTTTTATCACAAGAATTGAAGGGTTTTGTTTGCTCATAATTTATTGGGTTCAATGGAACATTTTATAATCGGTCCTGCATTTTTCCTGATGTTTTAAGTTTGGTAAATAACTCCTGTATTCTGCCACTCTGTTGTTATTCAAGCGCATACATTTGATGTGCACTTTCAGTCTTCTCTTTCGCTTTCTTTGGGTCCTCACTATAAGTTGTACCACATGGCGCCTGATGCTAATTATTGAGAAATTTTTTTTGTAATGTTTTGCTTGCTGCTCCCATCTCCATTAAAATTACATGAATAAAAACTAACGAGTATGTCAAATTCATATGATTTCTTGAAAATCTAATTGAACAGTTTTCACCTTGACTGTGAGGATCTAAATTGGAAGAAAGCAAGAAAAGGGTGATAGGTCCTTATTAAAGTATGAAGTTAGAATCTAATCCTATAAATTAATAAAGGATGAAAGAAAAATCTTCATTAGAATATGAGCAAGAATCTTAAACTCATATAAACAATGAAGCCAACTCTAATAAGGAAAAGAGAGAAAGGATCTCGCTCCACTCATTCTCACTAGCTAAATACTTTAAGAGAATCTTCCGAAAGTATAAAGAACGAAGCTCATATTATTTCTCTATGACTCGCTTTAGAAAGGCTAATTTATTTATAAGAAGAGATTACAATAATTAATATAAAATAATCCTAATATCTTTATTCAAATATTTGAATATTTGAATTCGAGATATACTAATATAATCTAACTTAAATATACTAGATCCTAATAATACTTAATAATAAAAATACTAACTGAGATATTTATGAATAATATCTTTTTAGTATTCGTAACATAAAATAAATTAATAACTCCTAAAAATATGGTAACAAACTGATCCAATATCTTCATCCATGATCTCTTGATATCTGGTATTCTATCATTGACTAATTGATATTTTTGCTGATAGCCAAAATCATTTGGGTTTGCTGGTACAAAAGACAAACGCGCTGTTTCGACACAAAGGGTAATTTATTTTTAGAGTCTTGCTTATTTTTACATTAGAGGTTGATTTCTTAATTTTTCTATGTTCATGCCCATATCTTCTACAAGTCTAGACAGTAATGCATGTGGTGTTAAGGAAATGCAAACAGAAATTTTATTGTTCATTTATGGATGGATTCTCTGTTGGTTTAACTATTATTCTATTTCCAGGTCACTCTTTTTAAGCAGCAGGCAAGTAGGCTAGCTTCCCTTAATGAGAGGTTAATTGGCATCAGAGTGGGTGACTTCTGGTAAGATGAATAAACTTTTTTGAATTTGATGTTCCTATTTGGTTGTTCTTCAAATCATGGTTATGTCATAAATGAATTGTTGCCCAGCTATGTTAAGGAAGGACTTCTTCTTGGCCAGCTATATGGGAACCGATTTACAATCACTTTACGGTGAGTCTGTTTTCTGTGTGTGAAATGCATTTTTTGCTGTGTTTATTATTGTCTTTAATGCTTAGTGTTATATATGGTTAAGATAACTGAACAGCTGTTATATTTGCACCATCCTCTGACTTGTTCTCAGAGGAATTGTTGCGGATTCTGAAGATACCATAAAAGCATCTGCAGATACTTTAGGAAAGCATGGCTTCATCAACTATTTTGGTCTACAAGTACTTCTTAAGCCACCCTCTCTTTTCTTGCTTCCTTATTCTTGGATTAGATTTTTTTTCATTTATTCAAAACTTTTATTTTTTATGATTACAAGCAAGTGTTCTAGTATGAGATTAAATTTTCTAAATTATTATTGAGGAAAAAAATTGCCCATTGTTATAATGGTCAGCGTTTGACCAAATTTTTAAACATCCCTTGGCCAAGTGATTGATTAAAGTTTATTTAGTATTATTTGTTGAAATTGTTTCATTTTCCACTCTCTTTTTTTTTTTCTTTTGCTTCCTATTTGAACCTATGTGCATATTGATGGTAAACTGCTTGTTTACTTTCATTCTCCAATAAAATCTGTTTTAAGAAACCATTCATTTTTGCTTTATGAAGAAACTCATGTGCATACATTTGAATCTGATCAGCGTTTTGGCAGTGGTTCTGTTCCTACTCACCATATTGGGGCTGCATTACTTAGAGGGGAATGGAAGCTTGCGGTAGACATGATTCTTGATCCACGAGATGGAGATATCCTTTTCTAATTGAATCAAAAAAATCTTTTTTTCTTTTATTTTTTCAAATTTATAATGAATGATATCTTTAGTTATTTGGTTGCTTGCTGATACCCGACATCAGCATACTGATTTTCTTTGTTTTTTCATAACGTTTCTTGATTACAAAGAAATGCAATAACCAAGGCACGTGAGTATTATAAAAACAGCCATGATGTTGAAGGGACACTGAAGCAGTTACCTCGATATATGGTTGCTGAAAGGGCTGTGGTGAGCTTTAGTGAAAATTTCTCCTGCATGAGTTTCTTTCAGCTGGACCATTAGTGTCTGAATGTGATTGCTTAAATTTTATTTTAGACTAAAATCTCATTTTGTTTATTGCACTATATGTTTTCCATGCTGTAAATTATAATCATCGTGTGTGTTTCATTGAATCTGTTGCAGCTGCAAAGTTTGAAGAAGGCTCCCGGAAATTTCTTGCAGTCTTTAAAAGCCATACCACGGACATTGAGAATGATGTGAGCCATTTATATAAAAATATGTTTGAAGCAGTAAATTTTAAATTACACATTGTTATTTTGATGGTCCAAGGCCTCAAATAGCTTGTGAGGTGTGAAATGTGACATTGTAAGAGCGTGGTGGTTAGGCCACAGGCAAGGAGTATATAGGGGGAGTGAGGGTCAGTGAGAGGGAAGCAATTTGGGGGAAAATTTGTTTATCAATTATTTACATTTTGACAGCTCTGTTGCTGCATTTTCAGGTACGTACATAGTTACCAAAGCTATTTGTGGAATCACGCTGCAAGTACAAGGGTGAAACTATATGGTAAGTTGTGAACTGTGTCAACTTCATATAATCTCCATACTTTAAAGGGTTCAGATTTTCCTATAATTGTGATTTACTGTTTGGTAGGTACTGAACAAGTTGTATTAGGGGACTTGGTGTATAGGAAAGATAATGCTACTGGAAATGGCACAGGGTTTGCCAGTCCTGACCGTTCTGATACCTTTAACAATGGAGACAATTCCTCTAATGAAGATGAAGAAGTGGATGTTCATGAAGAAAGCAATAGCCATGTCAAGGTTGGTGAAGTGGAAGAACCCTTTGAAATATCTTATAGAGTATTCCATATTACTCAGTGTGGGTCTTCTGCACCCCATACCACCCAAGTCTCCATTATGATTAAAGATATATTTTTTTCCTCAAATTTTAAGATCTACATGGTTTGTGAGCTCTGCACCTTGTAATTGATGAGTTAATTGAGAGGGAAACTCACTCAGGAATTGTATTTACAGTGTCTCATGGTTGGTTGACAGTTGCATTGACATTTCATGGCAGGTCATAACTGCTGAAGACCTTGAGTCAGAATGTTATACTGTTGATGATATCATCCTTCCGATGCCTGGGTAAGTTAGATCAATGATACTGGGTAGCTACTGTTTTCATATAACTAAGACCCTCTCAATCAAATTTGACGTTCTTGTAATTTATATTGAGTCTGACATTTCTGTTTTGATGATTCTGCAGTTCACGGGTAGTTTATCCAACAAATGATGTTGCTCAAGTTTATCATGATTTGGCAAAGAAGGTATCTACATGATTGTGCTATCATAAGCTATCAACTCAATTTTCAAAGCATTGTTAGTAATACACGTGTGGTTATTTTATATATATATATATATATATATATATTAATAGCCTTTCTTATACTGGTCAGGATGCAATCAGTTTAACAGACTGTGTCCACAATGTCAAGTAAGATACAAACTATCTCAACTGTAATTATCTTTTTGCCTCTGCTTGTCTCACTTCTATTCATTTCTTCTTGGGGTTTAGGGAATTCTCCATAACCAGCATGACTGGAAGTTACAGGAGGGTTTTTCAGAAACCAATAAATTTTGAATGGTACATAATCAGCCCCTCCACCAAATATGCGTTCGTTTTTACCCACTGTGTTTCCAGACTTGGTCGCTTCTTGAATGGTGTCTTTGAATGTCTGGTTCTGCAGGGAATTACTTACATATACTGATGGTAGCAAGCCACTGGCAGAGACAGACTTGGACAAAATGGTGAAGTGCCGGCCTATAGCCAATTTCAAACGAGTGAATTCCTCTAGTGGGGAAGAGGAAGAAAACCTTGACTGCATTAGACGATCAGAAAGTTCCCATGATGGTGTCAAGCTTGAGACTGCAAATGATGAGACGCCCGGTAATGAAGTAGAGTTATTGCAAGATGAATCCATATGCGCCTCTAATTCTCAGGATTCGCAGATTGCTCTCAAATTAAGCTTCACTCTTCCTTCTTCTTGTTACGCTACTATGGCCATAAGGGAGCTGCTGAAGACTTCAACATCTGTGAGTACTCAATTTGAATGCCTCGCATATGTTAGTGTTGTTAGTTGCAAGATTCTAGAAGATCTTCTTCATATTATTTTGTTAATAACAGATTCCTTCATTCTTAATAGAGTTGAAACTCGTTCAGGAATGGTGAATTAGCAAACTTGTAATGGCATTTCCCATTTTGTGACTTCGGTATGCGGTTTACTTAAATGTGTGTTTTTTTTTTTTATGTTGTTTCAGGTTGCATATCACAAGACATTAAACCAGTGAGCATCGTACGGGGGGATGGTGTTCTACCGGAGTCCTAAAGTGAAACGGGACAGAACGCCAGTAAGCCGAGGTTCCCGAGGGGGAATGAACGCGCACCGCAGTCCTCGCACATACACATATTACGTATTAGTGTGTTCATGATTACTTTTGTATAATTTAAATATGATCCTATGACCAATATGCCCTTGTCAAATCAAATTTTTTTCAAAAGAAAAAAGGCAACCCAGAAATGCTGATGGATCTGAAACATCGACCACCACTTTGGCAAGTCAGATCATCCGCTACCCAAGACTTTCAATTGCAATCAGTATTAGCAACTCTTGCTTTGTCGTTATGGAGACCTCCATTGCATGCTCGCAGTAGAGGCAGCGGTGAGCGGAGGAAGTAAAATGGATAATATTTTGATACTTTAAAGGCATAAAATGGTAGTTTTGAAAATGGTCTAAAATCGGGTCTTGTTTTACAAAAAAAAAATAACAAGTCAAAGCTGTACTATTTTAAGCCTCAACCATTTTATGTTGAGTTAAATAATTAACAGGGAAAAGGCATTAGAAGTGATAGAGTGTTGGGGCATTAGAGGCCATGCATGCGCCCCTTCTATTGAGGAAAAGCGTAAGAAAGTAAAAGAAATACCGAAATAAGATAAAGGGGATGGATGAGGTTGACCTACACACACACACACACACGGGAAGGCCTAGGTACGGAAAGGCTGGAATTTTGGAGCCCATATAAGAAGAGGCTATGAAACATCTCTTTCTACAACTTATTGCAAGCTGCTTCTAACTTTGAAGTTTGTTGCACAATTAACAATCGTACCCTACCATTTCTTTCGGTCCAGCAGAGCCCAGCTGTCTTGTCATTATTTCCCTGAAACACGTCTAATTAGCCCTACTTCAGATTGCCACTACAGTGATATCTTAGTCTCTTTTAAGATTCAGCTATGTGGAAGCCACATTTGACGAAGTTTATGGAGATGGGAATGCTGATCCAATGGGCAAGAGCCCAGGCGGAGGGAGATATCTATCGTTGTCGCTATTTGGACGTATCGTATGATTATCACGTCTCTATTTTTCTTACTTATTTATTACAGTTAATTAATTTGAGTTATCCATGCAAATGAGCCATTTGTAATTTACATAGAGGAGCGTGGGAGTACTGTATTGGACTGTACCATCTGAAGATTCCCATCCTTAAATAATTCGGCCCCATCCTCTGCACGTTTTCACGTGTCCTGCCATTCCAAGAGCCCTTAATTACACCATCGCCCTCTCTCTGTTGGATTCATTCTACCCGCCCCTTGTCACACTCCCATTTCTCTCTCCTTTCTTTTCAATGAATCCCTCCCCCACGCTCACCCCTCGCGCGTCCTCTCTACTGGATAAGACAACCACCCACCGTTAATTTTGGTACGGTCTCTTCATAGAGATCCCTCCTTCCGAGTTTGTGCAACTTGAAAACGAGGAGGAGGCTTGTTAAAATTGGAGTTGATGTTAATGTATCTATTCACTTGAAAGAAAATAATCGTCTGTTTTTTAATGCAACGTGGTTGGACGGAGCTGTTGGCTATGACCACGTTTGCGTGCTGTATGCAATAATATTATCTCTTGGGGGCGGTGAATTCACTTTCTTCTAAAAGGGTGTGGTGGGCTATCTCCTCTCTCTGTTACAAGCAAGGACAAATTCCTTGATAAATGTGCGTGTTTGATGTGGGGGGAGAGAGAGAAGGGTTTTGATTTGGAATGGTGGTGGCAGCATTTAGGCGACTTACAGTAAGAACAGAGAGCTGAAGAGGGTGGAGAAGTGCGAGCGGAGGCGCAGAGAGAGAGATAGAAACATGTTCGATGGAGTGCCAGAGCAGTTCCACCAATTCATAGCCCCAAGAAACTCACTTCCTCTTCACCTCTCCTTCCCCCCTTTCGATGCTTATAACCCACCCCATCATCACCATCACTTGCCCCTCCCGCCGCCGCCAAATCTCCTGTCCCCATTGCACCACAAAGATGAGCAACACGAGCGGCAAGAAAGTAGCATGAACTTAAAGATTCATGAAGGGGAACCACAATTGGGCGAGCATGAGCTGATTGATTCCGCCACCTGGACCGACGACGAAGTGCTTGCTCTTTTGAGGATCAGATCTAACCTCGACACTTGGTTCCCTGAACTCACTTGGCAGCATGTTTCAAGGTATCTTCTCTTACTTCCTCGCTATTTCTTTGCATTCGCCAATTAATTAACTCGACTCAACATCTGGGCTCGCTTTCAATCCATCGCCCACCTGATCATATCACTGAATAATTCGTTAGTGGAAAATCGATGAGAAGTAGCTAGAATTGAGCTTGTGTTTGCCTTCATGCGGTGGACACAGGCACACGTGTGAGGTCATACACTGACACACACACTCCGAGAGAAAAAGAGGACCAAGGTTGCAGGCGATATATCGAGTGAAGGCGACGATTATATTTATCCTTTTCTTTTCTTTTCTTTTCTTTTTTAAGGAAAAAGAAACCATTTTGTACTTCACGAGTTTTGGTGTATAACTCTATATATGGCACTAATAATTAAACAGGACTCTGGAATAAATGCCTCAATGGTTATTGTCGGGTTTAATAGAAGTAATGGTGCGCTGGCTGCAGGAAGCTTGCAGAGCTTGGATTCAAAAGGAGTGCAGAGAAGTGCAAGGAGAAGTTCGAAGAAGAAACTAGTTACTTCAACAACATCCATTACACCAAGAACAACGGTTACCGCTTTATTAGTGAGCTCGAACAGCTTTATCAACAACAAGAAGAAGCACATCAAATTCCCGGGGTCGAGGTTGAGGTTGGGTCTCCAGAGAGTAAGCAGCTTCCGGAAAAGCCGACTGAGGAACAACACGGGAAGATGGATCACGCATCATTGGAAGGTGGCTCAGGAAATGACGCTTCACTGGCCACAAAATGTGAGGAAGCTGTGAAGATCGCGGGAACATCAAAAAGTAGGAAGCGAAAGAGGGACGATAAGTTCGAGATTTTCAAGGGTTTTTGTGAGAACATCGTGGACAGAATGATGGCAAAGCAAGAAAAGATGCACGCTAAACTGCTGGAGAACATGTTTAAAAGAGACCAAGAGATATTCGCGAGACAGGAAGCTTGGAAGAAACAGGAGATAGATAGCATGAACAAGGAGCTCGAAACGATGGCGAAAGAGCAGGCTGTTGCGGGCCAAAGGCAAGCCGCCATTATTGATTTGTTGAAGAAAATTTCAGACGATCCCCATCCAAATTCTCTGACCACTTCTTCCCAGTCGAAATCACAAAACCCTAACCCATGCTGTAATTATACTGGGGAGAACAACCCCGAGCCGCTGCCACGCGTGGTTCTTAATTGTGCATGCGAAGGTGCATCCGATCAAAACCCCGATAGTTCAAGCGATGTTCCCAATCCCTCTTCAAATGACTGTGCTCCTGCACTGGTGACCCAGAACCCTAATTCCGTCATCTTCATTGGCCAGTCATTGCCGGAAAAAACAGATTCGACGGCGCGGATAGAGAAGGAAGAGGTGGGAAGAAGATGGCCGAGAGAGGAAGTGATGGCACTGATAAACCTGAGAAGCAGCGCGAATGAAGAGAGGGAAGGAGCTGGGAGCAGCAGGGTTCCTCTGTGGGAGAGGATATCGGAAGGGATGAGGGAAATGGGTTACAAGAGAAGCGCCAAGAGGTGCAAAGAGAAATGGGAGAACATCAACAAATACTTCAGGAAGACGCAGCATCTGAGCAAGAAAAGGTCCATGGATTCTAGAACCTGTCCCTACTTCCATCAACTCGCTTCTTTGTATTCTCAGTGAATGGTTCGTCGTCAGCTTATTTGACGCTGCAACCAGTGCCTCCTTTTCCATCTTCCTAGCTTGGTGGATCATTCATTTTCTCCATTTCCCACCTCTCCCTCTCCAGCTTTTATATATACACCTTCTCTCTTGCCATCATTAATAACAAGGTCTTAGTGTTCGTACGGGCGCCCAGGAATATCCATTTTAGGGAGAGCATGCACCCACTTCTGCTACATTAATTGGTTACTTAATTTGCAATCATTTTTAGTGTTATTATTACCACCACCATCACCATCATCATTTACGTACAGTGGGTCGTGTGGTTCTGTAATAATATTATATACTAGTTAATATACATGCATGTTTCATATATCTTCAGAAAATTCAGTTACGTATTATACCCAACGCATGACACACGCGCATGTCGTACGTTATGCTTTGGGTTGTGTACATTTTAGTTGAGAACTTAAAATCCGTAAATTAAACCAGGTTGTAGAAAATTATAAATCTCTGGCGATCAATTATATATATATCCCAGGGGATTGAATGAGAGTACTATAATTTTTTGTTACTTGGATTTTTGTCTGTTAATGGTTGAGCATGTACGTAGGTCAGTGAGCGTTAACCCGACCCGGGCGTATAAAAATTGAAATGGGGCGCGGAAAGTGAAAAGGAGGATGTGGGGGGAAACATTCTCTTGGACATTCCATGCCTGACTGGAAACCAATTAGCCAGCAAGCAAGCTAGCTATGTAGTGAAGGGAATATGTATGCATATATATATATGTGGAGTACTCTTTTATTCTTTGCGCAGCCTTTATTGAAGTTCAGCTTTCACTTGTGATCATGGTCTGTGCCGGTGCTCTTTAATTTTCCCGATTTACATGAAAAATCTCTTCACTTTGCAGCGTGCCCTGTGTGTTAGTTGGCAGACGAACTCGTAGCTCATTCGCGTTAATTCAATAATACATATGCATGCTTTTTTTGGATTTGGGAGATGATTGATGCTATCCATCACCCACGTAAAATGATCTCTTGATTCACTCCTCTGTTCACTTCCACATCGAGCGAGTTTGTATGTATTGCGTTTATATAAATATATTTATAGATAACATATATGCGAGGGGG
>QFDD01004196.1:0-15971 GCA_006871305.1 Vachellia collinsii | reverse complement strand
GGAATCCATTTGGTATTTTTTGGGTTTCCCCTTCATTTAAGAAAAAAGAACCCTACAGAGCATGATCATTTACCGTGCGGTATGATCTGGCTGCATTCCATTGGACAGGTGCCGTGGCGTCGACATCCACGTGGCCCAGTTTCACTTCCTTACACACGAAGACACTGCCCCAGATCCGCCTTTAACAGCCGGACTGCTTGACCTGGATGTTGTGTCCTAACATCCCCCCTCTGGAATATTATTTCTTCATGGATGATCCTGCAGTTGTGGACGATGACTTGATCGAACAAATTGAGTGGGGCAACATCTCTAATGAGAGTTTGCTCTCCCCATTCGTTGCCGATGGGCCTTTCTCTGATCCCTCCCCTGATTACATGCTTGAGATTCAGGACTTGTTGATGGATGACAACGGCAACCCCGTTTCGGAATCCCCCTCCGATTTTAGTGCTAAACAATTTTGTGACAAGTTTTTGGCCGACATACTCGTCGGTCAGGTCCAGCAGAATCCCAACCCCTCCGGTGAACCTGCCGTTGATTCTCCTTTGGGCCAGGACAAGAACGGCGTGCCCGCTGTAGATGATCCTGCTTTCAGAAAGCTTACAAGGTACAGCTTCAATCTGTTAGCATGCTACATATTTTGCCGTTCCTTAGATGCTGTGTCTCGATGCACGATACGAAATGGAATGGAAGGTTCCTGTCTGGTTTTTATTTATTTATTTATTTTTTGACGATGAAACAGAATGATATGGAAGGATTTGAATTGCAATCCTGGAACATCATATGCCGAAAGTTTTTTTACCAATTTCAATTGGCATAAAATCTTGTTACAGTCACATTCTAATTACGAGAATATTGAAACAACAAAATTAGGAGATTCTTTTCTCTCAATGTCTCTTTTCCATCGGTGAACTACCGAGCAATATAGTGTTACATTATTTGTTATTTCGCTTGTTCCAATGTTATACCCTTGTAAATTTGTAGACATAGCCCAAGGCATGGTAAAACTATATATTTCTTGTATTCGGATGGATGAGTGCTGTTGGTGAATAAACAAATGCATAGCCTATTCGTCAATTGCTTTCTTTCCTACCGGACGTTGTAACATCAGTTGAGGTGCATGTGATCACGCTGTGCTCCATTTTTGTGGGATTACCTATTTTTGAACTATAAAAAGTATTATCGGTCAAACTTTACCACCATTATCTTCACTCTTTTGTTTTTTGAAAGATGTTTATTTCATTCAAGGCCTTCATTTGCATTTTGCATGTTCATAATGCTGTTTTTCGCGATATAAGGACTGAGATAGTTACCGGTTGAAAAATGTGGTGGGGTGTAGTTGTGAATTTGTAATAGCCAATTTGCATGGAAGGTAGTAAAAATATCCTTGTCACGAGAACTAATTGTGCACTTTATTCAAAAAAAAAAAAATATGGAAGGATGTGCATGTTAGATACCTTTTCACTTTCACATGCTTGTACCCCCCTCATTTCAGTTTCGAAAGGGATTAATGTCCTTTGTACGTTTTACATACTTGCTGCAATTTGTGTTTTCCCTCTACCTACTCCTCGTTTGATGACTAATTTCCTTCATCCTAGACTGGCTATCTTGTCTCATCATAATGTGTAAAAAATTAACTCAAATAAGCTTGATTCTTGGCGCAGAAGTCAATAAAAGGATTGAGGGTACAACAAGTTTAACATCAATCAGTTATGTGAATTTTTTTTTTGGTGATATATTTCTTGTTAAATTTACTGATAGAACATTGGAGGAATTACTATAAAATTCCATGTAAAAGAATTAATATAAAAAAGGTCTCATTGACAACTCAAGTTACTCGCATTGACAACTTTTTAGGATCTTTCTGATATTAATTCTCTTACATGGGACTTTATAGTAATTCCCCTTAGAACATTTTCTTCTTTTCTGTTCTGTTTTCTTTACTTAGTCTTTGTATAAATATATCGTTGTAAACAGAATGTCCGTGGGCCTGTTTTGATCTGGTATCCTTAGACTTCTAAGGATTGTGTTCTCCATATGACTTTCAGGAAGATGAGAAATAGGGAAGCTGCTGTAAGATCCAGGGAAAGGAAGAAGTTGTATGTGAAAAATCTTGAGATGAAATCAAGGTATCTTGAGGGGGAATGCAGAAAACTGGGGTATTTACTTCAGTGCTGCTATGCTGAGAACCATGCCTTACGCCTTTATTTACAATCAAATACTGCATTTGGTGCTTCTGTGGCCAAGCTGGAGTCTGCCGTGCTCTTGTTGGGTAAGGCCTATGCATAAAATAGCATTCAGTAATTTTTGTTGTTTTACATGAAGCGTTATATTTTAAAAGCTCGAGAGATCATCGGCTGCTTTTATGTGAAAGCACCTTTGCTTGATTAATTTAATTGCAAGATTGGACGGCTTGCGATTGGGCCCTGGATATGAGCTTTTGCTGGTTTTTCAGTATATGCATGTTTTTGCTTTTTTCATACCTTATTTTTTTCTGTTTTTTTTTGGGGGGGGGGTTGTTGTTGTTTTACAGATCAGAATTGTTGTTAGCTTGAGTTACTTCGTATCTCTCTCTCTCTCCCTCTTTACAATTCAATTTCATCTTTTTGACCCGCTAAAGGAATGATAGTGGAAAAGAGTATAGTCTGGTTTGGGCGGGCATACTTTTAGTAGAATCAAAACCACTTGTCTACCGAATTTCAATAGTTTTTGTGCTTACACCCGGATCTGAAAATATTTTAGGCGTACAAATGTGATTGAAATATGCACAATCAATCTCCGAACTTTAGGCGTTTGTTTGGTCCTGGAGCATTTATTCTGTGGACTATTTTTGTGGAACTTGAAATTCATCTCAATTGATTGCCATTTATGGATGTTGTTGTTGTTTGACAGAATCCCTGCTGCTGGGTTCCCTGCTATGGTTCATGGGCATCATCTGCCAACACAATCTTCTCCTGGTCCCCTATTTAATTCCGGAGTCGGAAGTAATGCCACTAGCAAACATGGAACAGCAAGGCCTAAGAAGGGTAGCTTTACAAGGGGCAAGAAATAAGACCTCGGCTTATTTTGTGGTGCTGCAGTCGTTTGTAAACAGCAGAAGATCCCGAGCCTCGGGAACAAAGATGAAACGAACTATCTTGTAAAGTTTTCTATGTGATTTTCTTTCTATTCCTGAATTGAACTCTGTTAAATATGCCTTGGTGCTTTTAAATTTGTAGCTCATAAGACACCCTGTTTTCTCGAGATATTAAAATTGATAGTAAACATGCATTTTCCCCCTTTTTTTAATCAGAGGTATAAATTAATGGGCTAAGCAACGTTTTATTTGTAAGAAATGTTTTATCCACTAAATTATGGACCTCTTTGAGTTAGTGGTATAAACTAATTTTCCAACATAATTTATAATCTACATATGAGAGGAGTTTATCTCGATTTGTATGAACGTGCTTTTATAATTCTGTCATATGGGGCCTATAAAATCTTTAATAGTAAACATGCATTTCTGACCTAAGGGCCTTTTAGGGATGGTGTTCCACCAACTCGTTTATGTAACCTAAAATAAAACTTATATCGCATACTTCATACACTATAAATTATGTTGGAAAAGTAGTTTTCACCGTTAATTTAAAAAGGTACTAAGTAGCATGGAATGTCTACAGATGTGGCTTTAGAGTTGAGCTGAAAAAGTTTATTTGGTTATAATTAATTTAAAAAATTGAAGTGCAATGCAAGAAATATTTGATATCATGTAAGGTTTGAGTTCCCATTTAAATTAATGGTGTAAGCTACTTTTTCAACGTGATTTATAATTTATAAGATAAAATACATGAGAGGAGTTTTATTTCGATTTATATAAACGTGCTTCTCTAACACCATCTCAAGCAGACCCTAAATCTTTGTTTGGCTAAGTTTTTAGGAAAATTTTATTATTTTTGGATTGATGACTCTAGGTTAGCCCTACATAAAGATGATAGGTTTTTATTAGTCATATAGAGACAAATTTAATCTTGTTGATTACTTAGTTATCACAGGATAGAGGTAAACTTATGTATACTTTATCAACCTCTATATGTTCTATAAAGGCTAAGTTTAATGAACGAGGTTAGTTGGTGTTGTATATTTGAGAGTAGAGGTTTTTTAACTGGCCGGGGGTGGGGAGAGAGAGAGGTTTTCTTAATGAAATACAGTATTTGATTAAATAAAAAAGAAATGTCATAAAAAATGGTATCTCCCTTGGATATTTCCTCATAAATGGAGTGCGAATCTATCAGCAATTTTGGAACACATCATCTGAATTCTAACACCTTAATGCTACGCCGGAATCTAGTGAAAATATGGGGAGTAATGTTTCTTCTTTTTTTTTTCCTTTTTAATTAAGGGAGTAACCTTTTTAACAAGGAGTGAAATAAAAAAATTTAGAGAAAAACTATAACGATCAAATTGACTATCAAATGCAACTATATGAATCAAAAGTTTTTTTTTTTTTTTTATAGAAAAAGAACCCCTCAACAACTAAGTTCCTAAGGCAACAAGTAAGTCAATATTATAACGATCTTGCATCAAAAGCCGTCCAATCTCCCCTAGTAGATCATCAACAATTAACAAGTCAACAGTCAAGTTCCAAGCCTCTCTCGCTAGAGCATCCACAACTGAATTAGCATCATAACAGCACTATAGCAGCTCGATCTCCCATTCACGTTCCAACATACCTTCAATCTCATTAAGAATAGAGTAATCTGGATGGGATAAAGGGACCAGTGATTGCAACAATTGGATTAAATAACCACAATCATTCTCGACTACCACCTTACAATAGCCTTGATCAGATGCGATCTTTAGACCCCAAACAACACCCCATGCCTCGGCTGATAAGATGCTACCTGGTCCAATTCTATACTTGAATGCGTGAAGCAGCTTCCCATTGTGGTCACTCAAGACACCCCCCCACACGTGCAATAGCCATTGGATGCATTCATAACCCAAAACCAAAAAACGTTGGCCGAGGCACCATTTTAGCCAAGCAATTTGGTCCATAAACCCAAAGAAACTCTCTTGCTGTTCAACTGATAATATCCGGGGAATCAAAAGTTTATTTTCCCCAATGCAATACCATTATTATTAGAATTATAGATATAATAAAAATATAACTTTTAATCCTCAAATATTTTTAAATTATTGATTCAATTCCTAAATCTTGACATAAAATAACTTATTTTACATTGTTTAATGAGTTAAAGAATTACAATGATTAAGTCGCTATAGATCAAAATACTTCAAGAATTAACTTGTTCTGAATAAAAAAAATCTAAAAGTTGTGTTGTTTTAAGCTAAAGTTTAAAGGGAAAATCGCATCTAAATCTCATGGAAGAAAGGAAATAACAAAAAAGTCTCTGAAATTTGGGACTTTTACATAATAGTCCCTTAGAACCTTATTAAAATATGGAGTTCATGTGCAAAGAACATTGTACCTTTAATGAGAAAACCTATTTCCCTCATTCAAAACCAAGGAAAGGAAAATCGGACCAGACCAGCGGACCGGTTTATGGTCCGATTTGGTTCAATGATAGACCAGGGACCGAGTTGACCCAGATCAACCTGGTAAAAAACCGGGTTGATCGAGTCATATTTTTTTTCAAAAAAAAAATTATATGCTTCCTTTGCCTTTTTTTTTGAAAAATTATGTTAAGGTCTCATGCAAAAAAATTAATATTAAAAAAATCTCAAAAGGTTTTTATTAACAAGTAAAAGAATATCATTGACAAGTGCATGCGTTATCAATAGCAACATTTGAGACATTTTTGATATTAATTTTCTTGTGTAGGACCTTAATGCAATTTCTCTTTTTTTTTATTTACTGTTTTTATTAATATATAGTGATAAAGGGAAGAACTATATGATGTTTCTTCATTTCCTTTTTGTTTTACTACAAACATAATTTTTTTATTATTAATTCTTAGCGTTTTATGGATGATGAATAAATTTTAATGATATTTTTTTACTATGAATGATTATTAATTACAATGACTAAAAGATTTTAACTAATAAAGATGAATATTTTGAAATTAAACATTTTTAAAAGTATTATATTTTAATATTATCAATTAAATGTCATTATTTTAATATGGCCAGTCTGACCCCGATCTAACCCATTAACCCTTGACCCACTACCTTGACTGGTTCAATGTCCGGTCCGATTTTTTGAACTTTGTTCAAAACCACATTTTGAAGCAATGAAGACTGAAGAGAGAAGCGAGTAGTTGACCCATCGCTTTGAACATTCCCTCATTATCATCATTTCTAAAAGAATGAGGAGTCGTCGAGAGATTAAGACGCCATCACCATTGGTGCTAGAGGACTAGCTTTAACTGTCGTTGCTGGAGGATACCCCATTGCCGCCGTAAGATAAGCAAGCAGTCTCACCTATGCCTTGTCACTTTTGATGGTCACTCGAGTGACCTTGCAAGTGATGGGTGCCATCACTCAAGTGGGCTGGAAGTGAAAGCCTTTTTCACTTGTGTGACACTCTGGGCACTCGAGTGTATGGATAACTTCCATTGGCACTTGAGTTAAGCCTCAAAGTGATATTTTCTCTCCTTGTCCCTGGTTCACTTGCTACATAACTCAAGTGGCTTAAGAAATGTTTAGAGTTACCTTCATCTCTTGAGTGAATTATGTCTCACTTGAGTGATTGACCTAATCACTCGCTGAATCACTCGAGTGACTCAAGAGAGTCACATAGTGAACTCCATCATTAGAGTGACAAATGCCTCACTTGAGTGATTAAGCCATTCACTCGAAGGTTCACTTGAGTGGCACATGAAAGTTGCAAGTAAAGATGTGTAACTCGAGTGATTTATCTCTCACTCGAGTGATCGATCATATCAATTGCTACCTCACTTGAAGGGCAAATGAATTTTGCAAAGAGAAAGCATAACTCGAGTGGAAAAACACCAACTGAGTGATATGTTTGAAAACTCTACGAATCTAATACCCACCATTGACAAGTTGAGTGATATGGTCATATTTTAATATGATTAGTTAGGCACTTTTGACAAGTCCATTACCCACTATTGACAATTTAAGCAGCTGGAATTGACAAGTTTAGTAACCACCATTGACAAGTTTAGCAGCCCGAATTGATAAGTCCAGTACCCACCATTGACAAGTTGAACAGTTGGAATTAATAAGTTCAGTGCTCATCATTGACAAGTTGAGCAGCTGAAATTCACAAGTCCAATACCCACCATTGACAAGTTGAGCGGCTGTAATTGATAAGTCCAATACCCACCATTGAATATGCACCCATATAACATGGAATAAACCCCGTATCATGTTATCTTATAGAATATGCACTATATACCATGGACAACCATATGTTGTGCCTTCTTTTATCATGTTCACGTTCTTCTTAACTCCTCATATGTTGTGCATTCCTTTATACATCTTGTTCTCACACAACCACAAACATATTGAAATTTATCTCTTTGCTATTTATAAATTCCCCGCATATGAAAGAAACAGAACAAATTCATCCTTGTCGTACTAGACATAAACTTGATAACCTGTAGCAAATGATTTTTATTAACAACTAAAACAACCATATTAACAATTGCAAATGCACCTATGGATAACACATTTTTACTCACATAACAGTAGGTCTAATCACATCAACCCTTATTATATTCACCTATTCCCACTTATCCCTCACTTAAAAAACAGCAACTCATTTATTACCAAACACACAAACAAAGCACATCCCATTATCATACCCAACTACAATGGAAACCCAAGAACAAAAACCAAGACTACAAATAAAACACAAGTTTAACACAACCTTTGTATTACTTACATGTTTTATACTAAATCATCTAAATATAGGCCAACACCACAATCTTCTCTACCAAGAAACAAAACAAATTAATCCATGACGTAATACCCATAAAGTTGATAAAATACAACACAAGATTTTCATTAACAACTAAAAATTAAAGGCCATATTAACAACTATTAAAGCACCTATTGACAATACATTTTCACTCGCATAACAATAGGTATATGTTGAGGTTGGAGGGCACAGTGGAAGACTAAAATTTTTTCCAATTATTTTCAAAGTTCTATTGAAGGCTTTTAAATCGCATAATCAAGAAGTGTATCTTTCTTGGAGCTTTTTCTTTTCCTCTCTTGCTCGATTTCAAGAAGTCAATAGCTATGATCAACTTCCTCTACTAATATCCACATGAAAGGTGTTTCCAACTTTCTGGGTCCAATTCTTGAATCTCCTTCTCACTCTCGTTTCTCTCACAAGTTTATGATTTTTGGAGAGCTCTAACTATCTATTTATAGACATTCAGAACTTATCCTTTTGAATTTTGAAATCTATCTTTTTATCCATTTCAAAATTTAAAACTTATCAGAAACTTTAAATCCGAGAAATCAAATAAATACAGTTTTATCTATATCTATTTAACAGATATAATTTAACCAATTTATTTAATTTGGATAAGGAGTCAAATAAGGATAAGATTTAATTTATCTCCATAAATTAAATAAGATATAATATCAAGATATATCAAGATTTAATATATATATATATTTATAAATTAAATCTAAGATCTTATATTTTAAATCAAGATTTAATTTATCTCTATAAATTAAATTTAAGATTTATTCTATCGTTTAAAACGAATCCAAGATTTAATTTATCTTTATAAATTAAATATAAGATATATCTTTCAAAAGAAATATGAAATATTATATTTTTATCATATATATAATTACATATCAATATATGTAATATATATACACATGAAAATACATTATATTTTGAATTTTAATATGTATATCCTCCCAAAAATGTCTATTGAATCTTGATTCAATGAATTTGGATATTTCAGCTCGTGTTGGGCCATTTTGTGTGACCATGTAAGATTATATTAAGTTAGTAGTGAGCCAGTGACTATACAAACCCACAAGTCGCAAGCAATCTCTGACAAAATATTAAGACTACCCAATTCACATGAAGATCTATAAATCAATACAAATTATCATACAACTATATCACGTCCCTTTTGTCACATGATATTACAGTCAATGATGAGGCATGGAGATCGTCATCCTCATATTTTTGACCATTGCTTTCTCGATCGCTAAGTAGTCTGATTTAAGAAATGGAACTATCTTTCCATCACAGTATGGCCATATATTTCTTAGACTCACTCATTGAGAGAGCCCAGCAATATCTCACTACTAATGTGAGGGACAAATCCTATCTTGACCATTTACATTCCTCTGTATAGAATCCACTAAACCCGAATATAGCCTTTATGATCACTCGGTCAAAAGTGACTTTTGACTATGTCAAAGTTGAGCGACTCTCATGTAGGAATTCATAATGATTTCAAGTCAAATGGCACAGTGACATAGTCGTTTATGATACAAGCTCATGACACGAATTCATGGAGCTATTTCATAGCAAGCCAGTCTAGTACCTTGTACTCTTATAATTGCCTATGACTTTGACTAGTATCTCCATACATTTCAAAGTCATAATAGCATTATTTTATCTTTGCTCTCATGCAGATGACCGGCTATGGACATTTAGGATAATTATTATACTTTATCTAAGGATATATTATCACAGCAAACATGCAAAGATTATGATAACGAAAATGAATGATTCATTAATTAAAGTACTCGGAACATAATAATTGGTTCTATGGCACAATTTCCAACGGTATAATCTCATCAACCCTCATTATTTTCACATATTCCCACTTACCCTTAACAAAAAATACAGCAACACAGCCATTATCAAACATAAAAACAGAGCAATATCACATTATTATATCCAACCACAATGCAACCCTAACAATAGCCCTATATACTATGGACAAAGCACAAATTCAACACAAGCTTGTTTTACTTACTTACTTTAGAATAAATCATCCTAATATGTAACCTTTTCCCGGGAGAGATAATGTCCATACAGGAGGAGAAAAACCTATAATAATGATTTGGAGAAGAGGATCATCTACCTTTACGTGCAAATGTCTGGCACTCTGTCTAAAATCAAGAGGAGATGAGGTTTGAACTATGATTTAAAGAAGATCATGGTTAACCCAGCTATGTCCCTCTATGCTTCAGCTCCAACCCATAGAAATGCTCACGAAAACTAATACGCCTTCCCTATTACCTTATTATAATTGAGGGCACAATGGTATGTGCACATGAAATCCATACTTCAATGAGGTCCCAAATTCCATGAACTTTTGTGTTATTTCCTACCTTCCATGGGATTTAGATGCGATTTTCTCAAGTTTAAAATGTAATAATTTTGTCTCCAACCATTAAAAATGGCCTTGGTCAATCTCAATTTTTTAACTTGAAATTTCATTTTTAACGAGGGGGTAAAATTACTATTTTTGAAACTTTTGGGGTAGACATTGAATTGAAAAAACTTTGTGAGTAACTTTGGAATTGGACAAAAACTTTTGTGATAAATTTGTACCATAAGGATTAATGCAAACATTAATATATCAAATTTACCATCATTTTGGTTTTATTTCTTCAAGTTTCAAATAATAAGTTTTAGTATATTAAATTTCATTATTTATAAAGTGTGTTTGGCAAACTGTTTGAGGGGTCAGAAATGCATTTTGGGGAGAGGAATACATTTTGGGTTTGGGAAGCATGTTTAGGAAAGATTTGGGCCGAAATGCATTTTGGGGTTAAAATGCATTCTGAACAGAAGAAGAAAAAAGCTCCTTCTGCAAGGAAAACATTACAGGTCGCGACCTTAACATTCAAAGACACAACCTGAATATTTCAAATCACGATTTAAAACACTACAAATCATGACCTAGACATGAAAATTACAAATTATGACTTAGAACATTTCAAGTTGCGACTTAAAACATTTTAACTACTTTTTATCATTTTAATTTTCTTTTCTTATCACACTACCTAAAATAATATATATGTATTATTTAATTATATTCATTTTTTAAATCACTTTTACAACGTTTATCCAAATACATTTTCAATTTCCAAAATACATTCTGGTAAAAAGTCATTCTCCCAACGATTATCCAAGTGGACTTATAACCTTAATTTTTATAATTTAATAAATATCTAGATCATTTTGTTATTTAAGGGATCAAAATTTACTATTTGAAATTTGTCGGAATATGCACACACAAAGAGTAATTTGAGGGATTGGGACAAAATTTTTTTTTGCCAAACTTAAGTACAAGTGTTTGACTGTAAAAATGAAAACGTGACAAACGATCCCCCCCCCCCCCAAAAAAAACGCCAACCCAAACGAAAAAAAAAGGCCAAATCCCAAACGCTCAATACAGGTAGTGTGTCCGCTCAGAAACTAGGCCTACCGCGCCGCAAATATTTTATTTGAATTTCAAAAAGAAAGGTGACCGTTGCTCAACGACTCAATTCAAGATCCATTTAGCGGCTATAAATTACGCGTTAAGTACCCCGATATGTGTAAAATGTGAGCGTGAGAGAGAGAGATTGAGAGAAACAATGGAAAAGAGTATGAGCACCCTATCGGCGAAGGACGCATTCGAGAAGCTAGAGAAGGTGGGGGAAGGGACGTATGGGAAGGTGTACAGAGCAATAGATAAATCAACTGGCAAGATCGTTGCTCTCAAGAAGACTCGCCTGCACGAGGATGAAGAAGGCGTCCCTCCCACCACTCTCCGTGAGGTTTCCATTCTGCGTATGCTCTCCAGGGATCCCCATGTTGTCAGGTCTATTTCATCTGTCTTTCCATCTCCCTCTCACCCCCCTTCTCTCTCTTAAATTGTGGATTTAGGGTTTTGCCATTTACATATTCTTCATATCTATGATTTCGTATCGCTGCTTTGGTCGATTATTTCTTGAGTCCAGTTTTATCTCCTGCTCATCTTGTTTTGGTACCTTTTTCTTTCGAGATTTCAAGTTTTCATCCCTGTATCGTCTCAAGAATTCAATATTACTATCATGGCCCCATCTCGTGTATTTCTCTGTCACGGGTTGTCCATCCATAGTTTAACGTATCGTTTCTGAAGTAAAACATTCATTGTTTGACAGGTTGATGGATGTAAAACAAGGTCAGAACAAGGAGGGAAAGACAGTGCTGTACTTGGTGTTTGAGTACATGGACACGGATCTCAAGAAATTCATTCGCAGTTTCCGTCAAACTGGAGAAAACATCCCCGCTCCAACAGTCAAAGTAAGTGTTATGATTTCTTTCGCGTGGAACCCTAGTTCTTATTAATTAAGGTCTTACGAGTGCTGGATGCATTTTCATTGCAGAGCTTGATGTACCAACTTTGCAAAGGCGTTGCTTTCTGCCACGGTCATGGAATCTTGCACAGGTAACCCTTCTTTCTTTCCCCTTTCTTCTTCCCCTCTTGCATAGATTCGAAATGTCAAGTCTCTTCTTATGTTTCTGAAGGGATCTGAAGCCTCATAACCTCTTAATGGACCGCAAAACGATGATGCTTAAAATAGCTGATCTTGGGTTGGCTCGAGCATTTACTGTGCCAATCAAGAAATATACACATGAGGTGGTGCACGTGTTCCCTCCCTCCATGCTTCCTCATAGCATCATCGGTGGCTCATTTCTTTTTCACCTTTCTTTTCACCTTTCAGATCCTGACCTTGTGGTATAGAGCTCCTGAAGTCCTTTTGGGAGCAACCCATTACTCAATGGCTGTAGATATGTGGTCTGTAGGTTGCATATTTGGTATAAATTCTCATCCCGGAAAATGTTCAAGTCGATAATTGTTTATCCGGCACGAGTTTTATCTATTTTCATTTTGAATTGTAGCTGAACTGGTCACCAAGCAAGCCCTCTTTCCGGGTGATTCTGAGCTGCAACAGCTCCTGCATATATTCAGGTGACATGTTCAGCATTTTTTGTCATTATATGGCTTTACTGTATACCGCTTCTTTTCTCATTATAGGTCTTTGTGCAGGCTGTTGGGTACTCCGAATGAGGAGATTTGGCCAGGCGTCAGTAAACTAATGAACTGGCATGAATACCCCCAGTGGAGCCCTCAAAATCTGTCAACTGCTGTCCCTAATTTGGACGAGACTGGACTGGATCTGCTCTCTGTCAGTTGCCTCTTACTACCATTTCATTGCCTTCGATCCTTCCTCTTTTTTTCCCCCGTTAAATTGATATCTGTCCTTGTTCTTGTTCGCAGCAAATGCTGCAATACGAACCTTCAAAACGGATTTCTGCGAAGAAAGCTATGGAACATCCCTACTTCGATGAACTGGAGAAGAAGTATCTTTAGGATGGTCACAGCTGCCATTTTACTTGCTTTCCTCAAGCACGCCCATTGCCACCTTAAAATCTATTCTAGGATGATTAATAATTTCTTTCCTTGTTAATTTCTCACTGTCTTTTTTCTCCTCTGGTATTATATTCAAGAGATGATATAGTTTGGAGTTCCCTCTCTATTACTGTTCTCGTTGGATTGCGAACTCCTCAAAACTTCGTAGTTAGAATTCATTCAAATGTAATCCAAATGTTCCAAAATACTAGTGTAAATCACAATTCAAGTCACTGTCGGCTTGGGAATAGGCTGACTGGGGGCGATGAAAACACATATCTAACCCAAAATCCGCTTGACTTTTATCTTCTTCCTTCACGTTCTCTGTCCCCTCCTCACAATTTTTTTAAAGTTTGTTTTTGACAAATTCCTCTCATGTTTAGTTAATCTCAAACAAATTTTGGGCTTCCGAATCAAGCACTTTTCAGTAGGATTTCAGATAAAAGAAATCAGGTAGAGCAAAAGAAATCAGGTAGAGCAGCGAACTGAAACTCAGATAGAGCACGATTCTGGACCTCCGGTTTACAACTATTGTCACTTTGTCACAGCCCCCACTCGTCAATATCAATAAATCATCAACATACTTTCGGTTCGATAAAGCAGCTAACAATTTATGAGATACATCAAGTCTCCAGTCTCCAAACTACAGTGTTAAATTTGCTGTCAATGGGGCTTGCAACATTTTTGACATATTTTTAGGATACGAAGATCAATTGTGGAAGCAATAATCCAGAAGCATCACACCACGATATAAATTTTCAGGTATATTATTTGAAGGAGACGATATAAACCCTCAATTCACTCAATTCTTTATTGCATTATATAAAAGTATGTCGATCACGTTTCCAATAGAAGTTAGAATATAGGGATATCAACAGCTGATGCCGAAGACGAAGAGTGTCGACCCTTTGGCTTACTTTCTACTAGCTTCGTCCTTGCCCTTGTTCCCATATATCAAGCCTGTTTCCTGGCAAAGAAACGTTTTATAATTAAAAACCAAAATTGTAGAGCGGGATTGAAAGTTAGAGAAGGCGGTAGGGCAACCTGAGGGTCAGGAATGGGTTTTCGTTTCTCAACATAGCGATGAGGATCCGATGCAGTAAGAGCAGCCTGGTCCTAGGAAGGATGGGTAGTGAATTAGGTGAAAAGTGGAAAGGACGAGGAGTGAGGGAGGAAGAGAAAGATAAACCTCTTGTTGGCGGTGAAGATCACGAGAGGGTTTGACCCAAAGGAAGTAAGCTAGGGTTCCGGCGACAAGCCAAGAAGCGAGGTTAGTTCCTCCTCGAACACTGCCCATGGAATTGCCTACGAAGGACCTCACAGTACCCAATGATCTTCTCCAGCTACTGCCCATTGCGCTTCCGATTTTTTCTGATTCTCAAACTGCTTCCCTAGCTGGCATCAAATCTAAACTCCTGCTCTTCCTGCTTCCTGCTTCCTGCTTCCTGCTTCAGCAGCGCCGCCAAATGCCCCTGCCCTAATATCGGCTCCCAAACGAAATCTGAAGTTTCTCCTCCTCGCGGATTGATCTCTTCAAAATTAGCTTTTTGAACCATAAACAACACAGTATCACGGTCTTTTATTAATGTAGAGTTTCGGCGATCGAAAACATACTTTAGTCGGGAATTGACGATTATTGATTTTTTTATTTATTGTTTACTTTTAAAAGTACAATAATATAAAATTAAGTTGTAACATATTGATAAATATATCAAAAATTAATTTAGAATACTTGATTAATGTTGGAAAAAAGGCATGAGTGTTTGGAGAAAAAAAGTAATTCAGGATGCACTAAAAATTATTCAAGATTATGAGGGCTACTGAAAGTACTTTTAAATGCTAGATAAATAAAAATAAATATAGGATATTGAGTGTTACTGCAAAAATAACACTCTTCTAATTATCAATGTATAATGATAATCTAGATATAATATCTCTTTATCTTTGTTTGCCAATAAATAAGGTCTCTTTTTCATACTTATCACTTTTTCAAATGGGAAAATGACAAAAAAACTACATTTCAATTACAGAAACCCGAAACGTTGCCATTAACTTCTAAAAGGACAAATTGCTATTGGATAGTAATTTGTCTTTTTTATTTTTATACAAAATGACGAAAAAGCCCCTTAATTCTTTCTCACTCTCGCACTCTCACGCTCTGAATGCAATTAAAGCTTTCTCTTTCTCTAAGCACAAACTGATTAAGCTGGAAGTATTATTTGGGAGAGCAGTTCACCTTCCAAACTTCACCTTCATCAATCTTGTCTGACTTTGGAGTATTATTGCAACACCAAGAGCCCTTTTCGACCCTCAGAGTTGGGAGTATTATTGCTCTAGTTGTGCGTATCGCGATGCTCATTGCTTTTACTGTGGAAAGAGCTTTGTCTTCGTTTGCTACACCAGCAATAAGAGCGTCGAATAGGAAATGAACAGTAACAACCGACGGTGTAAAAGCGTCCGACTTTGGAGTCAATTCTCCATCATTTTGTGAATAATCTCAGGAAAACGATTAACATAAGTAAAGACAATTAACGTTATCATACTCAGAAAATGGATTTCACAGTGCCTATGTACTTCCACTGAGTTAAGTATTGACAATTGTTCATTAGCCATTGACAACTCTATATATGTTAT
>QFDD01004195.1:0-15230 GCA_006871305.1 Vachellia collinsii | reverse complement strand
GGAAATATGTGGATGAATCATGATATGTTAAATGTAATTATCAATCATTTGGCAAGTGAGGTTTAAGTTAAATTTCAAATCTTGAAAAGCTCTAAATAAAAATTGAGTGAAAATGCACTGTATTAAGTCATTTACATCCAAATAAGTTTTTGATGGTGAAAGTGTAGAAAAACCATCTTGGTGAACTTATAGGGGACTTTGGAGAAAAAGTAATAACAAATACCGTTTTCATGACAGATGTGTTTACTTTAAAAAAAGCGTGATGTTGGTTGATGAATTTCCAAGTGCCATGAGCTAATGAAGAAGTTGATAACATGTAGTTGTACTGTTGCGTGAATAATAGAAAGGACTTTTGATGGGGGAGTAGTGGAGTGTTGCTCACTATTATAGGATTTTGTGAGATCATGTATCATATAAGGAAGACTAGTTTATGTCCTTTTCTTCTGGACAAGGAGGCTAGAAAGGGGTTGTGTCTGGTTGGGTGATTAAAATGTGCCAACATTGCTCGTACTCTTATTATCACTAAGGATAATGATAATGCCATAAATTCCAAGTCTGATCCATATTGCAACGCTTTTGCATGAGAAGGAGTAGGCTGATTGTGGGGAAACTGTTCTTACCTATGCTTTTGTGTAGTGTTTTAGTTTTTCTTTAATTGTTATGTTGCTTCTACGCTGCGTTTACTCTTTTTTTTTTATAAATAAAAACATAAATTTTGGTCAGTCTTTTTGTAATATAGATATATGGATGACTAAGTAATAATTTATCAAAATATTTATTGCATATTCACTTGCAATTTCATTAGTTAGTTTCCATGACAATAAATTAACCAAAATACAATATAGGTAACAATTTTGCAAGTGAAAGAACCATTAATTATAAGGGACCTAAGTTAAATATTAAATAAAAAAAATTTAAAATGTTTTTTTTTATCAGAATCAGAACTAGAAAAATTAATTATATAAAAAATATTTCGTGAAAGATTGTTCCCTGGGCTCACGGCCCATATATAACAAGATTAAGACCAATCTGCTAAAGCTAAACCCTGCTTGGGTTTCTTCTGAATTTGCCCCTCAGACACCGCACGCCTGCAACGGCAATATTGCCTTTTTCCTGCGCGTAGGTTGCTGATCCTAAGCTTCCCTTCTTCTCTGTGAATCTTAGTAACACGACAAGTTTCGATCTTTTCACTCCGAAACTCTCTAGCAGCTGCTACAGAGAAGTCCGTGCTTCGGTGTAAGGACAACACACACGCGCAGCTACTTTGTTTTTCTCCAGCTACGCCTGAAGAACCATGATGATTCCGGCCATTTCTTGGGTCCCCAAGGGGGCCTTAAAGTCCCAACCCCTTATGGCCGACCCTCCTTCAAAAGAGGAAATTGAGGAATTAATTAATAGCGTTAACATGGAGAGAAGGTACTACTCTTTTTCGGTTCTATTTCTCTGTCTCGTCATCAATTTCTGTTCGTGCTTTAGTGATTACTGGATTCAATTCAATGATTGCACATGTTAATGCCTGTTGTTCTGTTTGTTTTATTATGTTATGTCTGTACTTCTTTCGTTAAACTTCCTTCTGGTGTCTCTTTGCCTTTCTTCGAACTTTGGTAGTATGTTTTTTTCGTCAATGGGATGGTACCGAATAGTAATAACTCAGTGACGTCTCCATTTGGTCGTACAGTCTTAGTAGCTTGGAAGGTGCATATCTCCTATAAATTGCATATGGACAGACTTGCATTGATATATAACATTTTAGATGTGGTGTATAAGCTGATGCGCACATGGAAGTTGGGATGTTTGGTTTTTGGATGAAGAAATTAATTATCACATGTAGTTTATAAATACTTAAGATCCTTTTGATTTATATAGTGGGGAGAGTGAGAACGAAGGTAATGATGAAGATATGGATGTTGGTCCTAACGAACAGGATGATGAAGTCGCGCAAGCATTATCTGTAGCAGATGCGCTTGGAAAGACATCAGAAGAAAAATTTGATGATATAACTGTCGGCTTAAGGGAGCTTGACATGGAAAATTATGACGAAGAGGATGAAGGTATGGTGAGCTGATTTTGTTTAATTATTACAGAACTGGTATGTCATGATTTTTTTTTCCTGAATGGTAGTGAATTTCATTGCAAAGAAATTGTGTACAAGGGTGCACTGTAAGTGAACAGAAATTGGCACCTAAATAGGCATGAGATGCTCTTTTGTTTTAAGCATATGAGCATAATGAGTTGCAAAGTCCAAGGATAATATGACAGAGAAGGCATTGTTCTTTCATCTGTGTCTTTTCCTTTTGGGTGTTACATTGAACACTGTAATATTCCTGATTCATAGCGTACCTATTATTCCTTGAATGAATTGTGTCATCTGCTGAACATAGGAGTTGAGCTGTTTAGTTCGGGGATTGGTGATCTTTATTATCCAAGTAATGAACTGGACCCATATATCATCGATCAAAATGTAAGTACAGAATACTTTAGTGCATTTGCTTTCTAGCTTTTATCATTTGTCTTTTGTTGTGCTCAAACATCACCGCACTTTACATAATTCAGGATGATGACTCAGAAGATTTGGAAGACATGACAATTAATCCGACAGACTCTGTAATTGTTTGTGCATGTAATGAGGCTGATATGAATCGTCTTGAGGTGCAATAAATGCTGTCCATGAAATAGTCTGCTCTTTCATCTTCCATCTCCCTCATCTGATAGTGGATAAATGGAGCACTAAAGTGTCATTTCTATCTTTGCTGGCAGGTTTGGATACTTGAGGACTCTAATTCTAGTGAGATGAACATGTATGTTCGCAATGAGATCACAATTTCAGCTTTTCCACTCTGCTTAGCTTGGTCAGATTTCCACCTTAAAGGGGAAGAAAGGGGTGAGACCTATGGGCATTTTAGTTGATTCTTATGGCATGCATATTGATGCTTATCAATTACACTTTTGTGGTGAATATGTTCTTTTCTTTCCCTTGTGACAAGAATATGAAAAGGAACTCTCCTAATAATTAAGGGCCTCTCTGTTTGTGGGGCAAGGCAGAGGGTGAAATGGGAGAGGTTAGAAAACGCTTATATATTATATAATTCTTATTTTTTTTTAATTAGAAGTCTCTTCACTCTTTCCTTTTTTTGGGTAAGAGACTACTTTTAGGACCTGTTGGGTGTACTGGAACCATTTTGAAGAAACGGGGATGGGCTTTTTAAAGCGTGTTTGCTACATTGGTGAAAATAAATGGTATCTGTCATATAAAAACAAAAGAAAATAAATGGAATCTTGATATAATTTTTTGTTTATATTTGTATCGACTTGATGGGATGGAAGTTTTCAGATAGAAAAAGACCAAAGGGTTCCTAATTTTTTTTAAAAAATCTAATATATCATACATAGATATGTGTGTCTATATATATTATAAAAAGAACAAACCAAAATCAAAAAAGAAAAAAGAAACGGATGAAATTAACAACCCAGCTATTCTGTCATCAGTTGCCACTAGACATTCTATTGTCAGCCGGGACTGGCCATTACATGGTTGGCAGATTCCCTCCACCAGGAATGAGTGACTTCACTGAAGACAAAGTGGGAAAAGGTAAAATATGGTTCTGGAACCTTCCAGCTTTCCATCAACACCCTTAGGAATGTTTCTTCCATCATTTTGATGGAAAGATTTTTTCCTGGGAGACCATGTTGATGCATACCAATCAAATGTGAGTAGTTAAAGTAAAAATCCCAGCTATCAGTTGCATGCTGCTAGTAATTGAATAGAGACACGTATGTGCTTTTAATCAAAGCCACTGTAGACCATTAAATTTCTTTTTTCAACAACCGGTTAATTATTTACATGTTTGCATTACCTGAAATCACCACTATGCATATCAATTTATGCTCAAAAGTTTGACTTTACTATAGCTTACTTTCTGATAATAATAATTACAATATGTTCACAGGGAGCTTCATAGCTGTTGGTTCAATGGAACCTTACATAGAAATTTGGGACCTTGATGTTGTAAGTGGATTGTGCTTATTAATTCATTCACTTTGCTAAACCTTGGGGGCCACTTTGCAGATTCCCACATAATTTTCTGCTGTTTCAGGTTGATGATGTACAGCCATGTAAGGTTTTCGGTGGCATGAAAAAGAAAAAAGGGAAGAAGAAGGTTTGTTCCAAATTTTTAATGATTGCATGTTTTCCAATCACCATAAGATTTTATCAGCTGCCATGATTCTCCAAAATGTACCGTAGCATTATAATTTATTAATAGAATAAGATATATAATTGGATTTAGGTGAAAGAAATGCCCATCGGTGGTCATACTTCTGGGTATGGAAACTATTTGGTGATAGATAGTTGAGCAATACTAGCTCAGATTACTGAATCTTCAAATATAACTTTGCCTGATTCCATGTACCTTATAGTAGGCAGAATCCTGACATAAAACACTTTCCATTATCTTTGTTGGTTCTTTATAGAAGAACCATGTCTAGTAGCATTGTTGGATGCCAATAAAAATAGATAAATTAATTTGTTAACCATATGAGGCTCTATTCTTCAAATGCAGACATCTCTCAAATGTTCTTGTAGTTTGTGAAGGCTGTCTTATTTTAGTTTGGATGTTATACTTGTCCCAACCAAGGAAATGAGTCCTTGGGCATTAGATAGAGATCTTATTGAATCAGTATTTTCTTTCATCCCTTTATACGTAAATTATAGTTTGGCCATTTGTTTTTTAGACATCAGATTTCCATTCCGAGTCAGCATATTTCTCTGATTCTGTAATTTTTCCTTTTTGGTAGCAGAAACCCATCAAATACAAGGATGGCAGTCACACTGAAGCAGTACTTTCTCTTGCTTGGAATGCGGAGTACAAGTATTAAATTTAGAATTAAACTCTGCCTTTGTTTCTTTGTGTAATGCCTTCTCAATAAAAGATTTCGTTTTTGGATCGTTCCCCCGTCTCACCTGTCCCCAAAAATAATAATACAGGAATGTACTTGCAAGTGCTAGTGCTGACAAGCAAGTGAAGATCTGGGATGTGGATGCAGGGAAGTGTGAAATTACGATGGAGCATCACTCAGGCAAGGCAAGAGCCTAGAATTAAAATGGACTTGGTTCATTCTCTTTGTTCATGTTTTATTTACAATATAGAGTTGTCACCTTCTCTTTAATCTGATGGAGACTTGGTAGTATGGGATACCAAGTCCCACATTGACTAGAATGGGATGCTCAATGGGATATGTAAGTGGGTTGGTTCTCCTACCTCAATAGTTAGCTTTTGAGGTAGGGTTCCCCATCCCACTTAGGTATCCATCAATTGGTATTAGAGCCAGGCTTACGACATATTGATGTACCCTAAGCGGGATGGGGAACCCTACTCCAAAAATTAGCTATTGAGGTGAGAGAATCAACCTACTTAAATAAGCCATTGAGCATCCCATTTTACTCAATGTGGGACTTGGTATTTTATAGTACCAAGTCTCTATCAATTGGTCCCTTATAGAAAGTTGACGTCTCGACGGCTGCACTCCACAATACTTCACTCGGCCTCCTGTCGGTCGAAACCGTCCGTGGGTAGTCCCCTCCGGAGAGGTCGTAAGCCTGGCTCTGATACCAATTGATGGGTATCTAAGTAGGATGGGGAATCCTACCTCAAAAGCTAGCTATTGAGGGGGGAGAATTAACCCACTTAAATACCCCATTGAGCATTTCATTCTACTCAATGTGGGATTTGGTATCCCATACTACCAAGTCTCCATCAATTGGCCCCCTATAGAAAGTTGACGTTTCAGCAGCTGCATTGCACGACACTTCACTTGGCCTCCTATCGGTCAGAAGACTCAGAACCCTCCATGGGTAGCCTTCTTCGGAGAGGTTGTAAACGTAGCTTTGATACCAATTGATGGATACCTAAGTAGAATGGGGAACCCTACCCCAAAAGCTAGCTATTGAGATGGGAGAACCACCAACCCATTTAAATACCTCATTGAGCATCCCGTTTTACTCAATGTGGGACTTGGTATTCCATACTACCAAGTCTCCATTATAATCAGATGTAGAACAATTAAAATGATAAAACAATTGGTGGATTGCAGTAATTTTTAGCTCAATTTTTAGATAAATCCGCTTTCAACATCTGGATTGTTCTACAGTATTCTTCATATATATATGATTTCTTGAATATGCGGTTGCATCTAACAGTTTAATGAGACTTTACTGGGGCTTTAATAGTTAAATTCCACATTGATAAGTAGGGAGAAATCTTTCTAATTTGCATTAATTTTTTCTTCATGAATTGCCAAAGAAAGATTATAATTTATTTTTCCATGGCTACCTTTGATGAAGCTGTGAAAATAACTTTCCTGATGTCTTCTGAATTCATTTTGGTTTGATTATTCTGTTAGGTTCAAGCAGTTGCCTGGAATCATCATGCACCAAGAGTTCTTCTTAGTGGGTCTTTCGATCATACTGTGGTCATGGTAATGTTCTAATATCATACTCCTATGCCGTCTTCTGATCATACATGGAAATTTTATCATGTCGTAGTTGTTTATTCATGTGCAAAAAGAGAATGGATGTTTGAACATGGCAAAGTTTTCTGGCAACCTTCTGTGTTGCTTTGATTTGGTATATCTTGTCAGCTAGGAATGGTTGGATTTTTATAGAAAAAAACTGATATAAATATTTTATGGGAAATGGGTATTTCTCTTGCTTTCCCTTGGAGTTCTTGTCTTGATTTTCATATGGGAGTTCTTGTGTCAGATATGAAAAAGGATTGAGCAGCATTATTATTTAACAGTAGTGTTCTTTTTTCATTTATTTATTTTTTATTTTCAGCTTTCCAAATCTCTTGGAAGCTATCCTATCTTCCTTTCCTGTCATTCTTCTCATTCCAAATGAATTTCCTTTTCCTATATAAAATGAACAAGTTTCACTTTCAAGTATGACTATCAAAATTCCTTTCTGGATCATGGGATTGTACAATTCTGTGATTCCATATGCCCTTGTAAGAATCAAATGATATTGCTTGAGGCATGTAGTCTTGGTAAGATTGTGATTATATGGGATACTATGGATCCTATGAGATTTATATTTTGTAGAATTTCTCATGAACGGACAATAATTAGAAGGCCTGGCCAATTTGACTCATCTTGTTGAAGTTTTAGCGAAATACTCATACAATCTATGTCTCTAAGTTTGAAGTCACAACATAGTCCCCATCTCTCTATCATTTAATTAGTTGAACCATAGCTGTCCGTACCATATTCTAATTTTTATTTAAATCTTGTCTTGTAATGTTCCTTAATCATGTCATTTTGCGATACTTGATTTCATGCACTTATACTATTATATTTATCCATTATTTTCACTATAAAGTGGAGGTTATAAGGATGATCCTTGATCAAATATGATGTTTCTAATGCTGTTACACCTAGCAGAAGGACGGGAGAATTCCAACACATTCTGGCTTTAAGTGGTCAGTTCCAGCTGATGTAGAGAGCTTGGCTTGGGATCCACATGCTGAGCATTCATTTGTGGTTTGTTCTCTTTGAATTGAGTACTTTTATTTCAATAGCTCAACTGTTTCATGCAGTTATTATTTGACTGTTTTCTACTAATGGTAAAAAGTGGAGGTTGATTTATTCAAATAGATGAACTTTGGTTTTACTTCTTTTGGTTGGATTTTTTTTTTTAATTTAAAAAATTGAGTAATCCTTACCTAAAATTTCATGTTAGGTGAGTTTGGAAGATGGTATTGTCAAGGGTTTTGATGTTCGCGCTGCCCAGTCCAATTCAACATCTGAGCCGACTTCTGTTTTTACTCTTCATGCCCATGATAAAGCTACCACATCAGTATCCTATAATCTGTTGGCAGCTAATGTATGTTTCTTCATCTTGTTGGTCAGGTTACTCTGTTCTTGAATACTCTAGTCTAACTATGCTCTCTTTGACCTGGCTTGCAGCTTCTTGCGACTGCATCCATGGATAAATCGGTAATTCTGAAGTCATTTTATTAATGTGCTGCATCTTATATATTGGATCTTTATATGACTAGCAGCTATTTTATTTAACAGGTTAAACTTTGGGATTTGTCAAGCCAACCATCTTGCATAGCATCTCATAGTCCTAAAGCAGTAAGTCCTTCTGTTTCATCCTCTCGAGTTATGTCTCTGAACGACATTATCTTTTTGAAGTTGAGACCAATAGCTCAAGCAGAACTGAACGAATACAAGGCATCGCAATATGTGGGGCATTCAAATGCAATTGAAGTGTTGCGTCATATATTGTATCTGATGTGCAAGTACTTGATCCATATTTATCAGGATAATATGGGGCACTGACTTTTGTTTTTTATGTTGGTTTTTGCTAGGGAGCTATCTTCTCTGTTTCTTTCTCAAAGGACGATCCATTCTTGTTGGCTATAGGAGGCGCCAAGGAAAAATTGAAGGTGAGTTTTTAAATGCTGGCTGTACTGTGGCTTGTTTTCTTGATAACCATTCATTAGTGAGGACAACTGATATACTTGAAAATTTGCAGGTCTGGGACACCTTATCAGCTGCTGGGGTCTCTCAAAGGTTTGGGGGCTTTAGCAAGAATAAACCTCAGACTGGGTCTTGATCATGGGTGAGTCAGTCTGTTCACGCAGTCGCAAAACCCGCAGCATCACAGGATAGATCGGTATGGATGAGTCAGTCAGTCATCTTCCTTCCTCCTTGCCTCTTGGCAACATGACTGTCATCGTGTTGCATGTACAAATTTTTTTTTGAAACTTGCTGCACATGACTTGTATCGTTTGCAGCATCTCCTTTTGTGGGGGTTTCTTTTCATTAAATTTTTTTTCCTATAGGATATTATCCAAAGAGTGGATGTTGCTGTGATACCCGTGGGAAGCCTCTTCGCTTTTGCATTTTATTTTGTGACTAGTTCTTTTTTAGGCCATTCTTTCAGTTTTGTTTGGCTTGTTTTAAGCACATTATTTGGAAATCTTGTTGCATTCATGATGTTATTTTGGGATTTTTCTCCAATTGAAATTGAGGAATGAGATAACTATGATGCCTTGCCTAAGTTCTGTCACAATATTATCGTGATTCAACTAGATACGCAGCCCGATATAAAAGGGAAAAAGCAGAGGAAGATGGTGGATTCTGAATATATACTGTTGTTTATGGCGCATAGCTTGTCACAACACTTTGATTCAATTTCCCAAAAAGAAAGAAAGAAAGAAAGAAACTGAGAAATTAAAACTGAGTTTGGATTTGACTTCTCAAAAATATGCTCATACAAAACTCTTACAATCTCACCTCATAAACTAAAAAATCCATTAGATGTCTAAGATGATCATTTAACATTATAATAAATTTAGTCTTTTATGAAAGAATCTATTGCCGCAGAAACAAAGTACTTCCTCCCTCCCAATATATAATTAATACATAATTCATGATTTTATAATGTTCTAAAAATTTATTCTCAAAAATACCCTTCTTTGATGATTACCCCAACCCTTAATAAATATTCCATCAAAAAATACTCATTTAATTAGGGATAGATTGGGTAATAATTAAACAATCATTTGGAGACAAATTAATTCCTTTTGTCCACATGATTTTGGCAATTATATATTATTCTGGGGATGGATGAGTAATGATCAAATGCAATTTTTCTTCTTTCATTGAAAATTAACCTCTTAACATGTATTCTTTCTTTCTTTCCTTTTTTTTTTGTGGATTCTTGAACAAGCTCCAATTCCCATCTCCTCTCATGTTTAATTTAACATTTATGCCTAACAATACTTCAAACATAATTATCTTCAATAGGAGGATATCTATGTTTAGAAAAAAAAACAAAAAAAAAGGTTTGATATTTAATATTTTATTAAATTCTTATAATTTTAATTGTTTAAAGATAAATAAATTTAAGCATTTAAAATTTTAACCGAGTATAGTTTTTTTTCTTTTTATTGCAGTTCCGAACTATTTAGATCACATTTTAACATTTTAAGTTTAGGGACTGTTTCTGTTTTCGGTTTTTTTTTTTGAAAAAACTGTTTTATAAAATTATTTTTAGAATTAAGTTTTAATAAGAAAAAAAATCTGTTTAGATAATTGTTTCAAAAAATTACATTTGAAAATAAATATACTCAGTTAGTTCAAGTTTTTAAATGGAGAAAAAGCTATCCAATAAAGAATAAATTGTTTCCCAAATTTCCAAACAAAAACAAAAAAAACTAAAAATTGTTTTTACTTTTTTAAAAACAACTTATTAAAAACAAAAAAACCAAGTTTTTTTAATTTTTTTTTTTGGGCTATGTAATGATAATAAGACGACGACGACGACGATTTTCATATAGCATAAATCTCAAGCGTTGAAAAGATTGGCGGGAAGGGAAGAGGGGAACAGTAGGAAGAAAGAAGCCAAGGACTTGTTTCGTCCTTTCTTTCTCCTTCCATAATACTTGATCTCCTTTATCCGTAGTTAATAGTTATCCCACGTTTCTCTTCCCTTTTTCTGTCTAGTCGTTTCGGCCATTCTGCACCGGCTGCAAAGTTCTCTAATTGCTGAGGAGGCTCGTGGAAAGCTTATTGTTTCGTTACACTTGGGGAGGTATTACCGAAGTTTTATCCCTTCTTTGCTGTGACTGTGATTTACATATTTATCGTGGGTTTTTTTCCCTAGAAGAGGAAACTCAGATCGAGGCTTGAGTATCCTGAAGTTGAACTTAAGCGGGTTGATTTAAGACAATAGGCTATGTGCTCTGCAGACTCGGGATGTTAAAATCATTTGAACTTAAAGTGATCGGTTCTGACTTGGGATTTACATTGAGGATAATTTGCTTACAAGTGTTGAATCTTGTGACTAAATTGAGGGCTTATGATCAGTTTTCAATTGACATTGACTACTGTTAGGAGTGTTTTCCTGTTAAAGATTTGTTTGTAGGATGTAGGATCATTAAAATTGAATCACGCCGAGAGATGCTGCTCGTGCAGCACTTTGAATTTTGAGCTGTAGACATTTTGATGAGGTCAGGCCTTGATCAGGGAGGGTGTTCATTCTGATCTGTTTCTGGCATTCTGTTTTTATTTCCATAGGTGTTAAACTTAAAAGGTGATACAGGTTTTCTTGCGGGGAATAATGATTATAAAATTGAGAAAATATTTGTTTTTCACATGATGCCTGAGTTTCAATATGGATTAACGATATATATTTATATATAGAGAGAGAGAGAGAGACAGAGAGATGATATGTAAATTCCAATAACCAAGCACAATTTTGTGTTCTAACATGAAACCAACCAGTGTGGTACAGATTCTTCTGCCAGTGTAATTACATTGCATCAGTGTAAACAGAAGCAGCAGAAGGATAAGGCTAATGCTACAGCAAGTGGGAGTACACGAAATCTTCATTGTCCGGGGACGAAGTTAGTGGCATAAGCCCAGGCGTTGTTGGCGACAGGGTCGGCAACATGATCGTACAGGTTCTGAATGGGGCCCTTGCCTGTCACAATGGCCTGGACGAAGAACCCAAACATGGAGAACATTGCAAGCCGCCCATTCTTGATTTCCTTCACCTTCAACTCTGCGAATGCGTCCGGGTCATCCGCCAGACCAAGTGGGTCGAAGGCGCCGCCCGGGTAGATCGGGTCAAGCCCCTCTCCGAGCGGTCCTCCACCAACTCTGTACCCTTCAACGAATCCCATCAGCACCACCTGAAACATCCGTAATAAATATAAATATATATATATTCTGGTTTAATCTTCACCAAGAGAGATGTTGTTTAGTTAAGGAACTGAATCTGACCTGACAAGCCCAGATGGCGAGGATGCTCTGAGCGTGGATGAGGTTTGGGTTGCCGAGATAGTCGAGGCCGCCCTCAGAGAAGATCTGGGCACCAGCCTTGAACCAAACCGCCTCGCCGAACTTGACGCCGTTCCTCTCGAGGATTTCAGGGAAGACGCATCCCAAAGCGCCAAGCATGGCCCATCTGCAGTGAATCACTTCCAGCTCACGGTTTCTGGCAAAGGTCTCGGGGTCTGCGGACAGGCCGGCGGTGTCCCATCCATAGTCGCCGGGGAACTCACCTGTCAGGTATGACGGGATTTGCTCGGAGAAGGGGCCCAAGTACTTGGGACGGTCAGGGCCATACCTGTTTATTTGTTTGTTTGTTTTTGAGAATTGAAATACATGAGTGAAGTGAAATGGCGAGTGGAAATGAGAGAGGTGGATGTTAGGTGACGTTACCAGATGCTCTGAGGAGCACTCTTGACGGTGCGGCGCATGGTGAAGCGGCCATTGCCGGAGGCACCGGCCTTCCGGACGAGCTCATTCGCCTGCTTCAACGCAGTCTGGCCAACGAATGCTGATTGTTGGATGGCAGAGGTGGCCATGGCGACGACGAAGATGATGCGTGTTGTTGTGATGAGAATGAAGAGCGTTGAAGTAAAGTTTATGTAGAAGAGAGGAGGATTTCGTGGATGAGGATTTGTACAGCACAGCTGCTCCCCATTGGCGGTTCTCTTGGATGTGGATTTCCTTGCTGATTTTTTTGTCTTTGAGGACTGGTTCTCCTTGTGCCACGTGGATATCAAGATCCGCTTCCTCATTGGTTGCCATGGGAGCCACACAGCTGACTCACAAGAATCATAAAACCCAACCAACAATAAAAAAAAAGAAGTTGTGCAATATTGTTGGTCCCAGTCACGGCATAACTGTGACGGATCGGAGGCCAATGGTTAGATAGTGCTATCTGCAGCAATCCAATGACTGCTGCCCACGTGCTGCATAATCCATTCAGCGGAGGATCAGCCCAGTTGGTCTTGTAAATTCAAAGTTTGATCCAAAACTCATTTCACGGTATTATCCCGTAAATTATAAGTTATGTTAAAAATGTAGTTTCTAAACCTGACGAGTTAACGTGAGTGGTAAGTACTCTCGTCCCTTAAGCAAGTGAGTAAAGGGTTCGATCCCTCCCTTTGTGTATGGAGTAAACTCACAGGTCAACTGTCAACCCCTTAAATGGACTTTAGTACAGCGATGGATTAGTCTCACCTGACATGCGGGTGGGGATACCCTGGGCAACCAAAAAAAATATGTAGTTTCTAATACTAAATTAAAACGGATACTATTTTCTGTGTGATTTATGAATACGATAGGCCTCATTGCCTTCCATTGTAACAGTGGACAAAATTGGATGCCTCTCGGCATCGCACTTCAATTAACCCATTTGGGTCAAAAAATGCATGTATTTTGCATTTTGAAAACTATTTACTCTGTTTTAATTTATCAGAATCTGTTTAGTTACTAGGAATTTTGAGAACCTAAACTGAAGTCTGCCATTAATTTATAGAAGCCTATGTTTCTCCTTTTCCTTTGAACCAAACAGTACGTTCTTGTTCTGAAGGTGTTTTCCTTATTTTAAGTAATTAGTTTCACTTTCTGATATATGCTTTATTGTCCTTTTTTTTTTTTTGTCAATGAAGGATTCAAACTAAGAAAGGCATACCAGTTGAATCATGTTCAAAACAAGAATCCATCATAACATGAAGGACGATGAAAAAGAAGACAACAAATTCCATAAAACTTCTACTCAATGGCTTCCATTTAAAGCAAGTTCGACTGAACTTTTCTTCTTGATCAAGGGATACATGCCTGGCTGGACTTCATTGGGATGGTTATGTTGTGATGCAGGGAGTTCATATGCTTAACGCCAATGGGGGGGTAGAATTACCCTCCCGGTCAGAAAAAGAAGGTCTAGTTCTTGAATTCCCAAGACTTTTTCTTCGTAGTTTCTAGTTGCAATTCTGCATTAACATTTTATGGACAAGTCATCTGCAACTGCAACTGGAAACTTTGATTTTTCTGTCATACCGTTGTGTTGGTGTTTTTTGGTTCCAAATTTTTATTACTGATCTATGCTGGATTTTGTAGTTCTTTTGGGATATATATCGTTTTTATATGACAGGTAGGCGTTATCCATTTCTGATATTGGACAAAGTAGGGCTCAAGCTCTCTAGCTTTTGAACAAGATGCTATTAGTGTAACAGCCCCAACATTTATTGATTTGAAATTTTACATAATGGGATCGCTGGTTTGGGTTTTACACATTTCAGAGGTATTTTAGTAGAATTTTCCCAAACAATTAACAGATTGCAATGTGGATAGAAACACGGCTTTTATCAGATGATATTTGTTGAATATATGTTCCTCAGTTGTATACATGCCAGTCTATAAATAAGATATCGGGGCATGTCTCTAAATATTAAACAGCACTTACACATCACCTAATAATTAACAATGTTTTGGTAGTGGGATTGGAACTCATTGTAACTGTAAGTGTCAAAACTATAAAAAGCAAATGATTATTTTTCTAACATTTAATTCAGTATCCCCTCTCATTGTTATGATCTCCACTCATCTTATTTTAATTTGCTCTATTTAGCTTAATTAAAATTGTTTGACTATAAATTCATATTTACTCTGGGTCATTTTATTATTGTCATAAACCCCTAATTCCAATCCACCGTCATCTATAAGATAGAGCAGCTGATAGGGCCATCTTTGCTGGCTGGCTGCCTTAAAATTAATTAAGGAAGCAGTTTAATTATAAGAAGATAGGTGGGGCTGATATGATACCCTATTTGACCCTCTTGCACTCAAAACTAAATTTTTATGGAATGGTGATAGTGTAAAACTTAAAAATAGAGAGTTTGGGTACGAGGACCTAAAAGTGACATGTTAGGTTAGAAAAATTGGGAACCGTTTTTAATTTTTTTTAAAAAATTGAAATTGATTGAAGGAAAAAACCTATATTAACAATTTCTGATCATGTTTCGAACCCCATGATTGTTGATAATTTTTCCTTTTTTTTTTCAAAAAAAATCTCCCTTAAGAATTTGACTAATGACCACAGCCACATCATGCTCACATGCGTTCTCATTCAGAAAAAAAATGTATTATTAATTATTTAGAAAATTTTAATTACGTGCAATTCTAAATCAAAAATGATACACATAAAGTTGTTGCATAGTGCTAATTTTGGCACCAACACCACAATTGCCACCATCCTTGCCCATATTATGCACAAAGTTGTGCGATAAAATCCCATTTTGACACTACATTTTCTGATGATGATCTGAATATATTTCATGTTGTCCGGATAATATTATGTAAATATGTTTAAAATTGTAATCCTATTTGAGTCTCTTAAGACTTCACCGGTATTAGACCATTTTTTCATATGC